>MJUU01031403.1:9348-35441 GCA_002080025.1 Modiolus philippinarum | reverse complement strand
TAGAATTTTGATTTTACAGATTTTAGAGGTTCACAGAGCCAAAATTGCTCATTTGATAATCTGGTTTGTTAATCCCCAATTCCATCACAACTATAAGCCAGATTCTAACCAAACTTGCAGGATATGTTGTGCACCTGATGTAGTTGTGCATCTGATACTTAAAATTTTGATTTTGCAGTTTTAGAGGTTCACTGAGCCAGAATAGCTCATTTGTTAATTCTGTTTGTTTATGTGGAACTCCTTCAAAACTGTAAACCATATTCCAACCAGCCTTTCAGAATACATTGATTACTTGATATAGTTGCGCACCCGATATTTAAAATTTTGATTTTACTGATTTAAGAGGTTAACAGAGCCAAAATAGCTCATTGGGTTTGTTAATATTCGACTCCTTCACAACTGTCTGTCAGATTCCAACCTAATTTTCAATATATGTTGTATATCAGGTCTGGTTATGCACATTATACTTAGGATTTTTTACTGATTCTAGAGGTTTGCCAAGCGACTAAGCTCATATGTTAAATCAGATTGTTAATCTGCAAGTCCTTAAAACTGTAATTCATATTCTTAACCAAATTTGCAGAATATGTTTTTCTCCTAATCTAGAAATGCACATTATAAGTAAAATTTTAATTTTGCATATTTTAGAGCTTCACTGGACCAAAAATGGCTCTTCTGTAGTGCATGCGACACAAGTGTTCCATGGAACACCCATCAATTTTTATTGCACTGTCATCACATCAGTTGTTTTATAGTTTTTGAAGATTACACGTTTTGTAGGTATGCAAAAACGTAATGAAACTATAAATACCACTCTTATTATAAAACAGGAAATTGGCAAGACAAGACCAGACAAGTTTATTTCAACTTGGGCGCAGTATTATGGTGACATATCTGCCCTACTTACAACATAATTAAGTATACATATCTTGCGAAATAAGTCAACATGCTACATATATGCCACAATACAAAATACGTACTACAAGAGGTTTACAGAACATATACAATATATTACGATGCAATAACAGCTTTAACATAGTATTGTCAGTTGTATCATTAATTCGTTGTTTCAAAGCAAATAAAGGAAATATTCTGTGCATAAAACAAGAAGATAGTTTATTTAATATGAAAATGCAATTCAACATCCCCTTATAATTGTTAATGGCCATATGCAACCCTAAATTTGGAATGCTTGTATTGATTGATTGATTAGTTAGAGTTTAACGTCCAATGAGCAATATTTCAGCTATATCAGGACGAGAACAAGTTAATCAATTCAAAACAAATTGTAAGTAAAAGAAGAAAGAAATAAAGGTGGAAGGGACAACCGGGGCAACAACTTTTGATTGCCACTGGAAAAGGGAAGAAATGGGTAGGGTCAGGAAATTTAGCCTTCTATACGACACCCAGTGCGTCTGCTCTCTTTAGAGAAATATAGAAGGGGTCTTTATACTGCATGGAGCGTGGCGTTTCTCCACACAGTTTGGCTACAATGGTTCGCGGTCAGGCTTTCCGTATTATGACCTGACTACCCCGCAAAGACAGGGCATTCCCCTATCCACCACCTGGGGACGCGCCCGGCAGCTCTGTAGCCAAAGCCCCTGAAAACCTATTCAGGTGCCGGGGAATGCTTGTAATTTTTGTAATTATTACAAAAAAAAACTTTTAAAAAATTACTTGCATGTAGATGTAGATCAATTCATGGAGACAGCCTAGTGTCCATCATGAGGCACTATGAAATCCCAGAAAAACTACAATGAAAATGATAAAGATTCCAGTGTTCTGTATTGGTTGTTGGTGAGAAATCAGAATGGTCTTGGGTAACAACTGGTGTGAAACAAGGCTGCAACATGTCCGGATTAATCAGAATGGTCTAGGGTAACAACTGGTGTGAAACAAGGCTGCAACATGTCCGGATTATTCCTACAAGCCATTGAATATATCATGAAGAAAACAACAGAAATGGAACCAACTGGATTAAGGTAGAATTTCACACTGAAGCTCGTAATTTAGATTTTGCCGACGATCTGGCACTTTTGTCATCAAAATACCAAGATTTTAAAGCAAAACAATTGAACATGCTATACAGTTTGGCCTCAAAATAAAAACTAAGGTAATGAGACTTAACACCATCATCCAAGATCCTCTAAAAATGACCAACAAATAGAAGACGTTGACACTTTCACTTATCTAGGGGGCATTTTAACAGCTAATGGAGGGATTGTGATGAGGATACTATCAGCAGATAAAAACAAAACAACAACAAAAATTTCGGAGCTTAAAAAAGATTTGGAAAACCTCAAAATACCCAATTCAAACAAAGATAAGTTCAACAGCTTACTTACATACCAGTACTCACCCATGGAAGTGAAACTGGAAAACAACAAAGGGATACAAGAAAAAACTTGACACATTTCAAAAAAGGTGCCTAAGGCATATACTTATAGAGTCAGATGGCCAGAAAAAATAACAAACAAGCAGCTGCACAATAGAGCAAAAACTAAAATCACCAGTTCAACAATAAAACAGATATTTGAAGTGGATTTGGCATATCCCAAGATGAACAACAGTAATGGGATATGAACAAAAGCCTTACCTTGGCATCCAGAGGGCAGAAGAAGAATCGGTCGGCCAAAACAACATAACGGAGAACGATAGAGAAAGAGAGAAAACATCTTGGATGAACTACATGGGCATAGACAAGAACGGTTAAATTGGAGGAAGTATATCTGGACCTTATGTACCGACGGGCACGAGCAGGAAAGGTGAGGTGAGGTGCAGTGAGGATGTTGACGTCGTTAGAAACTATTAAATGCATTTTTCCCAGCTGTTTTTATTTTGTAATAAAATACGTTTTCTGTTTGAATATCGTAACTGACACCTGTTCTTCTTGTTCGGCTTACAATGATGTTCAGTAAAACGTGTTTAATTTACGTAGTTTGTGGTTGAAACGGGACATTTTCGTATCAAGTAGAACTGGTTACAATTACACTTGGCCTGTGTTTTGTTGTAAACAACTTACATATCAAGTTTAAAGACAGTATGATATTTCATTCACAAGTTATCAGTCGGAAACCCTAAAATTTGAAACATTTAAAAGTTTCAAGGGCATAACTCAAGAACCCCTTGGACCTCTGAACCCAAAATCGAAGATGGTTTGAGATTTATAGTAAACAAGTTACATACCAAGTTTGAAGGCAGTATGTTATTTCGTTCACAAGTTATCAGTCGGAAACCCTAAAATTTGCAAAATTTCAAAGTTTCAAGGAGCATTACTCATGAACCCTTTGGACCTCTGAACCCAAAAGCGAAGATTTGTGGGAAACAACTTTCATACATGTACCAAGGTTGTAGACGTCATGTTATTCGTTCACAAATTACCATTCGGAAACATTCGGGGGACGGACAGACGGACGGACACACGAATGAGGGTATCACATAATACCTCGCCGCTTCGTGTGGCGGGGTATAAAAAATACATGACCGTCGCTATGAACATAGAAAAAATCTGCTATTTAGCAGGTGAGTGATACAGAAAAAAAGAAGCGAAACGGGGAATGTGTCAAAGAGACAACGACCCAAAGGGGAGTAATAACAACTCAAAGCCACCATAAGATCTTCAATGAAGGGTGAGTCTCTGAGCCTCTAGTTCCAACCCATTACAGTTTGTTCATTGTGTCCATTTTGAATGAGGGACAAAACCTTTTCTGTAAATATGTTGGGCATTGTCATAAATCAGTTGTTAACTGTTTTTGGACAATATTTAGTGTTTTGTGTTCTGTTAAATTTTTATTTAATGTTAACTGTTAAAGAGAAATAAAAAGCATTGTTTGTTGTTAATAAGGAAGGGACAAGACCTTTTTATGTTAATGTGTTTCGGGCATTTTCAGCTGGTTGTTAAATGTTTTTGGGAAAGATAAAGTTTGGTAACCTTTTAATGAAACCCCTCTTGCCCCCCCTTTTTGAATCAAATAAAAGTATATTTAATTGTACACCAAAAAAGGATGTACCATTCAATATATCATAGATTGGTTATTTACCCTTGGATCATGTCATCTGCTGAACATCGTATGTATCAAAACAGCTTAGTGATGGAGATGGATATTGACAATTCATTAATTTGGCAAGCCAACTAACACACTGTTAACAACATAAAAACAATCACTTTAACAACATGGTCATTTTTGTATCACTGTAAGTGATAAAAACAACAACCTTTGTTGTATCTACTGTTTGTGATAGTAACAACAACCTTTGTTGTATCTACTGTTTGTGATGCCTTTCTGTAGGTCTTAGTACATTGCTTCATCTGCTTTATGCACAACAAAAAATCCTTACTAAACTACTCAGTTCGTTACTCACTGCGGTTCAACTTAGATGGCCTAAAGATAAACTGTAATGATATATAACAAACATGATTGGTAAAGTAAGTGAATACCGAACCATCAGTCTAAAACGAACAATCAAAGGACAATGGCAACATTGGGGAAACAAAAAACGCTAATATAAAAGCGAAAAGCGTAATGATTTCGACTTTCCAAAGTGAACTTTCTGTGTTTGAGCAGAAATATTCCTATATTTCCGGAATATGGGTTCTACATTTCACTTGTTTATGCCTCTTAAATACACAGCAATTTTTCAAGAGAGCGAAATTGATATAAATACACTGAAGATATGCTAAAAAGTGTTAAATTGATTTTGTTTATTCAGGATTTAGTACTTCGACATGGGCATTGCAAGGAAAAGTGAACAGGGAACCAGATTTCCCACAAATCAGGACTGCTATTCCTGGACCAAAATCTCAGGAACTTATAAGAAAATTAGGAAATATACAGGTAACATAAAATATGCACTCTTCACGCATGAAACAGTCTAGGAAAAACAGGTCTCCCTCAAAATCATGATGTTGCTACTCTGCAGATTCTGTTAATTACATCAGCAACAAACAGGCTCTTGAGAGCCTCTTGTTATAAGCTACTTATATTAAGCTTGTTTGGGTCTTTGAAATGTTTGGGTCTTCTGATCATGAACTGAAAAGACACAAATTTGTTGAAAGAAGATATTTTTTTTTCCGTTTTAATCATAGGCTATATTCAAACATAAGAAACATAGTATATCATTACAATAACCAATCACATATCTTGGCAACATAACTATGTTTCAAAAAAGATGAAGAAATAAACATTTAGCAGAGATGTACATTTGTTTTAACTACATGTATTTTTTCGTCACTAGGAACCGTGTTGGACCAGAAGATGTATGCCCCCATGTATATAAGGTGTTTATTTCAAATGTCTTTCATTGAAGAAGTAAAGATATTATTGTGCTGCAATCATTCTTACCAGTTCTATGTCTTTAAAATTTCATTTAAACTTACGATTAATATTTGTCGTAAGAGTTATTTGTTGAAATGGCATCAGTATGTAAGAATACACTTTATGAAAGTTTTGTTCTGTAATTAAGTTGTTAATTCTGATTGTTAGTTTTCGCTACATATCCATTACAATTTTACTTTGTTGTTTTATGTTTATTTCAGAATGCTGACGGTGTTCATTTCTTTGCTGACTACGACAGAAGTTTTGGGAATTACTTGGTTGATATTGATGGAAACGTGATGTTGGATATTTATCAACAAATTGCTTCTGTACCTCTTGGTATATTCATATTAATACTTCCATAGTATAATCATTTCTCTGATTATCTTACAATTATTTTTTGCTGTTCCAGAAGCAACATAACAAATATAACACACTTGCTCCAGATAAAATTTAAAGAAACATCCTCGAGCACAACGGAATTAGTCTGTTGACAAACCAGTGTTGAATTACATGGAGATTGTACGAGCCAAGGATAACGACTAACAGTGTATGAATCGATCTTGGTGTCTTTTACGAGTTAAAACTACGTGGTAGAAAAATGGTTGCAGAAAATTTTTTTAAGATAATTTTGCAAATTCACATTTGAGTTCTTACTTTCGAAGTTTTTGCCCAGTTATGATATAACCTAAACAAGACTACCTATTACAAGAATTATTGTGGTTTTAATACACATTTTTTTGTACTGCCTTAAAAACTGATAGAATATTTCTTCCTTCATTTTCAAAGGCTATAATCATCCATGTTTACAAGAGGCTTTCCAGAACCCCAAAAATATGGTATGTATTTAGACTAGTAATTAACAAAACACCTAACACACCCATGATATGTATTATAGGATTAAACACCGTTTTAAAGGAATTTATTGGAGTATAAATGGGACCAAATCACTCACAAACAAATAAAAGTCCGAAGGACTTTTATGACATGTTTGTGAGTGACTTGGTCCCGTTTATACTCCCATAAATTCCTTTCAAACGGTGTTTAATCCTTATAATTCTTTTAATTTGATGACAGTAATTAAATTATTACTTTTATAATGCCAATCGCACTTTTTTGTTCTATTTGATTCACTCGGCGTATGAACTTAAATGTAGATCGGTCAAAGTCGTCTATCGAAAAATAAACGACCTCAGAAATTGCAACCGGAAGTAAATTCAACCAATCATATCAGCGTATTTCCTATTATGCAAATCATATAGGAATTATAGATCTGTAATGCATAGCCACCTAATTTGACCATTTTATGAAAGTCTTGAAGCTCGCAAAGCTTATCCAAATTTGATTCAAATTCCTTTCATTTTTTTCTTCTTTTTTTTTCTTTAGGTCTTTGACAGTATTGGCAAATCTCACGCGAGGCAATTTTCAAGGCTTAGTTGAAGGTATATCGAAAAACTCGTCTGGAGCTATGCTAATGCATTGTCCCTTTACTATAAGATGGAAACTAGATGATATATTTTTATCGCATGCGTATTACCACGGTGTAAAATAAGGTAAGTGAGAACCGAACCGTCGGTCTAAAAAGAACAATCCAAGGACAATGGCACCATAGAACAGAGAAAAGAAAACACATAACGTAATTTTGAAATAGTTTAGTAGTGACAATACATTAGTTAACGCGATGTCTTAAAAGATGGAAAGTTAACCATGGCAACCACAAACAAGACAGTGATATCTTCTGTTTATATTACTGTAAGTGATGAACTTCTGTATTGCGCCACTTTTTGCGTATAAAAATCAGATCTATGCAAGGGTAAGTTAAAAAAATGTGAAAACATATATAATATATCCAAGAAAACGAATTTAACCCCACCACAATTTTTGCGCCTCTCCCAAGTCAGGAATATGTTGGTCATTGCCTTGTCCTTGTCTTCTTATAAAATTTTAGTTTCTTGATATTCGGGTTATGAGGTGTGGTTTTTCTCCATTGATTTATTCACTTTTAAAACTTTTTGGGGGCCATTTAGGGCTTGCTATATGGTGTGAGGTTCCTCACTGTGTTGAAAACCTTGCGGTGACCCCTAGATGCTTTGCTTGTGGTCGTTTTAACCCGGAGATGGGATGTTGTCTCCTTAACATTTACACCATTTCCTTTCTTTTTCATAAGTCTTTTAATCTCATATGGTGTTCTTTCATAAAAAGATCTTCATTTTAACAATCTATGTCATATTTAACAAAATAAAGAGGCAAAAGGCAGCATTATACTTGACATGTTCTTGTAATATTGATACCCTCAGACACACACGATTATACATGGTGTTTTTGTGTGGAACACACCGTTGTTCTTTATTTACTGTGGTATTTATATTACCCTGTTTTGTCCTCATTTTGTTTCCTTTATATTGCCATGTTTTATGTTTCTGTTGCCTCTTAAATTTCAGGTTTCTCTCATTGTTTCTATTGCTTCTATATATTCATGTTTTGGCCACATTGTTTCTGTTGTATTTATTTTTCTCTATGATATTTTTATCTCCCCGATTTTTCCTCTTTATTTTCGGTTGCCTCTATATTGCCATGCTTTGTCCACACTGTTTCTGCTACCTCTATTTTGTCATGTTTTGTCCCCATTGTTTCTGTTGCCCTATATTGTCATGATTTTTCTTCTTTTTCGTGACATAAAAGCGTTGTTCCATTGCTTATTTACCATGTATTTGTAGAGACTTTGTCTCATTTGCATTTACTCCATATCCCTTCATTGATATGTTTATCCTCATTGTTTCTTTTGCCTTTATATTGCAATGTTTTCCCTCACTGTTTCTGTAACCTCTATTTGCCATGTTTTGTCCTCATTTTTTGTGCCATGTTTTGTCCTTATTTTTTGTGCCATGTTTTGTCCTCATTGTTTCTGTTGCCTCAATATTTCCTGTGTTGTCCTCATTATTTCTATTGCTTCTATATTTCCATTTGTTGTCTTCACTGTTTCTGTTGTCTCTATATTTCCATGTGTTGTCATCACTGTTTCTGTTGCCTCTATATTTCCACGTGTTGTCCTCTCGGGTTTTGTTGCCTCTATATTGCAATGCTTTGTGATCACTGTTTCAGTTACCTCTATATTGTCATGTTTTGTTCTCATTTTTGTGCCATGTTTTGTCCTTTTTGTTTCTGTTGCGTCTATATTTCCACGTGTTGTCCTCACTGTTTCCAATATTGTCATGATTTGTCCTCTATTTTATGCCCCCGTGAATCGAAGATTCGGGGGCATATAGTTTTTGGTCTGTCTGTTTGTTTGTCTGTTTGTCCACAAAAACACTTTAACATTGGGTATATCTTTTGAATGGTAAGTGATAGGGCTCTCATATTTTGCATGTGTATTCCTTGTGGCAAGACCTTTCAAACGATACCAAAATTTTGGACCTCGTGACCTTGACCTTGACATGTGATGCACTTTTTGAAAAAAATAGTAAACCTTAACATTGGGTATATCTTTTGAATGGTAAGTGATATGGCTTGCATATTTTGCATGTGCATTCCTTGTGGCCAGGCCTTTTAATCGGTACCAGAATAGTTGACCTTGTCACCTTGACCTTGGTCTATTAACAACTGCATAAAAACTTTAAAATTGAGAATATCTTTTGAATGGTAAATGATAGGGCTTTCATAGTTTGCATGTGTATTCCTTGTGGAGAGACCTTTCAGTTGGTACCAGAATATTTGACCTCGTGACCTTGACCTTGGCATGTGACTGTCCGGTAAAATTTCACCAGAAAAATGAAATTATATTTTGTTTTATTTTATATATATAGAAACTAAACTCATTTGTGATGAAATGTTTCTTGACATCTATAGAATTTTTTTTTTGTAAAAAAGATTTTTTAAATCATTCAGCATATTTTCTTCATTTATTCACTTCCGTTTTACAGGTATTTATATATGTATTATATATATCAATTATGAGGGATGTTACTTAAATATTTATTATTTCATTTCTTCTCTTCTGTGTATTCCTCCACTTTTGGGGAACCAGTATTGATGATCCCTGGTGTAATCAAAGTACTGATAACACTGATAGACAGAACACAATGAATTGACTATAAATGTTCCAAAAAGGGGGGTGAAATTTGTTTTCTTAATAATACTTGGATAATGATTGGAGGGTTTCATTTGGGTGACTTCTGTGTTTGCATCCAATGGCAATCATCATTTGATGCGATTAAACTTTTCAGTTGATACCAGAATTTATTTCTACAAATTATTTTGTCAGAAGGACATTCATTGTTCAAAGTTGCTAAATGTTTCTTCCTTACTTCTACTCGGGGGGCATAAGTGTTTCACAAAACGCATCTTGTTGTGTTATGTTTTATCCTCATTATTTCTGTTGCTTCTATAATGCAATGTTTCCCCTCACTGGTTCTGTTACCTCTATATTGCCATGTTTTGTCCTCTTTTTTGTGTCTTGTTTAATCCTCATTGTTTCTGTTGCCTCAATATTGTCATGTTTGCCCTTTTTGTGATGTTGGTTCTATATTGCCATGTTTCCTTCACTGTTTCTATTACCTCTATATTGTAATGTTTTATTCTCATTTTTTGTGCCATGTTTTATCCTCATTGTTTCGGTTGCCTCTATATTTCCATGATTTTTCCTTATGGTTTCTATTGCCTCTATATTGACATGTTTTGTCCTCACTGTTTCTGTTGCCTATATTTGCATGTGTTGTCCTCACTGTTTCCTAAAATGTCATGATTTGTCCTTTTTTGTGCCATGTACTATTCTCATTGTTTCTGTTGTCTCTATATTGCCATGTTTTCCCTTACTGTTTCTATTACCTCTATATTGCCATGTTTTGTCCTCATTTTTGTGCTATGTTTTGTCCTCATTGTTTCTGTCGCCTCTATATTGCTATTATTGTCCTCATTGTTTCTGTTGCCTCTAAATTGCCATGATATGTTTTCACTGTTTCTGTTGCCTCTATATTTCCACGTATTGTCCTCACTGTTTCGGTTGCCCTATATTGTCATGATGTGTCCTCTTTTTGTGCCATTTTTTATCCTTATAGTTTCTGTTCCTTTTATATTGCCATATTTTGTCCTATTTTTTGTGCCATGTTTTATTCTCATTGTTTCTGTTGCCTCTATATTGCCATGATATGTCCTCACTGTTCTTGTTGCCTCTTTATTGTCATGTTTTATACTCATTGTTTCTGTTGCCTCTAAATTGCCATGTTTTATCCTCATTGTTTCTGTTGCATCTATATTGCCATGTTTTGTCCTCATTTTTTGTGCCATGTTTTATACTCATTGTTTCTGTTGCCTCTATATTACCATGATTTGTCCTCACTGTTTTTGCTGCCTCTATATTGCCATGATTTGTCCTCATTCTTTCTGTATTCTCTATTTTCCATGTTTGCGCTCATTTTTCTTGTTGCCTCTAAATTGTCATTATTTGTCCTTACCGTCTCTATTGCCTTTGTATTGCCATCATTTGTTCTCACTGTTTCTGTTGCCTCTGTATTGCCATGTTTTTGTCCTCATTGTTTCTGTAACCTCTGTCTTTAATCTACCAATCTACACCAATCTAATGAAGAAAGATATTAACATTGACTCCATTGTAACAAAGCATACGTTGCTATATCTACTCGTCACAAATGCATTACCATAGTTTCAATGTGCTTCAGTTTAGGGTGTTTTGAAATTATTAATTGAAATTACACAAAATTCACATTCATATAAAAAATCCTCTAATGACATAATATATTCTTCACGTTTGCAGTATGTTTACTATATTTTTCATTTTAGTCCGCCTTCCTGAACAGACCAGCATTAGGATTATATCCACCAAGTGACTGGGTTTCCAGGTTACATTCAACTTTAGGGTCTGTAAGTTTATTGATGAATGTGAACAACACAAGACAAGCAAGTTATTCTATCACTTGTTTTGATAGAGATTGGGATCCTTCCCACATTGCAGTCGGGCAGTTTGCTATGTATTAAAAAATATAAGAGCTTGATATGGGAATGAATAAATGAGGAGAAAGAGGTAAAAGGGCTGGATGAATGAAGTGGAGATGTGTGTTTAAATAGCTTTCTAACAAAGATCTGACAAATAATAGAGCTTATGTAGTTTCAAAGATCATTTACAGAATTGGTTCCAAAAACTAAATGTTTAATAGAATGTTTTGGAAGGCTGATATATTAAAGCATAAATGAATATGATATATTCAGATCTTGAAACCTCGGTCTGAATAAAGTTGTTCTGTAGTCGAATAGAAGATATTTTATCACCCATCTGATTCTGTCTTATTCGTCATTGAAAAGAATAGGCGCTAAACCTTTGTTTAGTTCGTTTTTATACGACCGCAAAAAATTTGTGGTCGTATAATGGTATGGTGCTGTCGTTGTCGTCGTCGTCGGCGGCGGCGTCGTTGTCGTCTGTAGACACGTTTGTTTTTTTTTTTTTCGATAACTCAAGTTCTAGTTGAGCAATCCTTCTGAAATTTTAACACAATGTTCCTTGGCAAAAAAGGAAGACTAGGATTAGTTTTTGGTTTTGTGGCCCCTCCCGTTTCTAAAAAAGGGGCCAAAAGGGCAAAATTTGGTGTTTTCACATATTTGACTGTAGGATGTTTATTATTTATCGGATTTTGATGAGGTTTCTTTCTGTGTACTCCTGAGAAAATTTCCAATTTGGAGAATGCCAACGGATTTCATGTGGCATGTACGGCTTACGATATAAATGGGCCCAAAAGGGGCGAATTTCAAAAATTTTAATTTTTTTTCCAGTCCGATTTTGATGCAGTTTTTTTTTTGCAATGGATTCCTTATGAAAAATAAACTAGTGCTGCACCATCAGATTTTTGATAACTTCTTTCCTTTCCCAGCTATGAGGGGCACAACGGGGCCAAAATCGAAACATGCAGATAACCTAAATTTTTTATTTTTCATCAGATTTTGATGGGATTTTTTTCTTTGGATTGCTCTCATTTTAAGCTTTCAGTAGTATGGAACAGATTTGTCGTAGCTCTTATCATTTCTGGGCTATAAGGGGTCAAAGGGGCCAAAATTGCAATTATCAGAAATTTTCATCAGATTTTGATGGGATTTTTTCCTTGGATTCCTCTCGTTGTAAGCTTTCAGCAGTATTTCAATGGATTTGGCATAGCTCTTACTGTTTCCGGGGATAAGGTATAAGGGGACAAAGAGGCCAAAATTTCAATTATTAGAAATATGTGAAATCTTCATATCTTTCATCAGATTTTAATGAGATTTTCCTCCTTGGATTAATCTTATTGTAAGCTTTCAGTACCAAGGCAAAAGATTTTGCATAGCTCTTATGGTTTCCAAGCTATAATGGGTCAAGGGGTTAAATTGCAATATTTCAAAATATATGTGAAATCAGATTTTTCTCAGCTCTAACAATATCCTATTAATTAGGGATTAAAAGGGCTAATTTTTATTTTCACTAGTTTGTGTCCAGTTAATTTATATGTCAAGGTCCTTATTGTGTCCAGCAAATTAGTTTGTCCATATTCATTTTAGTTAATACTTGTTCAAATTTCAGTGGTCAACATGCTGCGGTCATATCATGCTGCGCTCGGCGTAGCCCTTTATTCTGTTTGGATTAATAAATGAAACAATTTTGTATATCGATTACGAAAAATGCATGTCACAAAATTACATCACTTTTGTTAACAATATTGCAAAATTTGTGTCAGTGTGTTTCTTATTGACTTCCCACAAGTCTCTCTGTAAGTTAATTTTTATAAAAAAAAATGTTCAGAATACTATCAAACACCTGTTTGAAAACCAACTGCCATACTCTGTAGGATAGAAAACAGGTGTTTGGTAGTTTTCTGTATATTTTTATAGCAAATAGTTTATTTAAAGGTCCATAATTTTACAGGAGACTTGTGGCAAGTTTAGGTGCTCCTGTGTCTTTCAGTAGAGATGAAATGCAGAATCAAATTTCGGATTCAAAACCATGATCAGTATTCAATAATATAACACGCACCCATGTTCCCCTATTTAAAAGAACATTTCTGTGATCTGTGCTTTATTTTTTCTGCTCATAAATTACAATGGTTACATATTCGGGGTTTTCGTTGAATTACTGCTTTTACGTACCTTCATTTATATATTTGACAGGTGGCACCACCGGGACTGTCAGAAGTTTACACAATGGCTTGTGGTACTTGTTCAATAGAAAATTCGATGAAACTGATGTTCTTGTATTACCAAGTATGTGAATTAGAATTGTTGAGTTAACTAGCTACATTATTTGAAATGTCCTGTACAACAGAATAACAAAATGTTGAAGATTTGAATGTTTTATACTGTGTTGTAATTTTTAACCGGGTTTTCCATCGGAAAAATCAGGTTATTAAAATGGTGAAAATGGCGGGCGAGCGGGCGGGGCGGCTGCCAAATGGATACATCATTTGTCCGGAGCAAATCTGCTACAGTATTTGAGATAGGAAGTTTTTATTTTGCATATCAATTGTACATATTCCAAAGGTAAGCATGGTACTTTGATTTTGATTTTGATAATTTATGTCAAAAATATTAGTTGTTGAACTTAGTCATTTTTACGTCAAATTTTTCACAATAGGGTACCCCCTTTGTCCGGAGCAAATCTCCTACAGTATTTGAGATAGGAAGTTTTTAAAGATGTGCATGGTACTTTGAGTTTGATTTTTGATAATTTATGTCAAAAATATCAGTTGTTGAACTTAATCATTTTATGTCAAATTTTTAACAATAGGGTACCACCTTTGTCCGGAGCAAATCTCCTACAGTATTTGAGACTGGAAGTTTTTATTTTGCAGATCAATTGTACATACATTGTATATCAAAGGTGTGCATGACACTTTGATTTTGATTTCTGATGATTTATGTCAAAAATATCAGTTGTTGAACTTAGTCATTTTTACGTCATTTTTAAAAATAGGGTACCCCCTTTGTCCAGAGCAAATCTCCTACAGTATTTGAGACTGGAAGTTCTTATTTTACAGATCAGTTGTTCATATATCAAAGGTGAGCTTGGTACTTTGATTTTGATTTTTGATAATTAATGTAAAAAAAAACAATTGTTGAACTTAGTCATTTTACGTCAAATGTCTGCCAACAGCATACCTCATTTCTCAAGACCAAATCTTCTACAGTTTTCAAGACAGAAAGTTTTTATTATGCATATCAGTTGTATATATATCAAAGATGTGCATGGTACTTTGATTTTGATTTTTGATGAATAATGCCAAAATCACCAGTCATGAACTTGGTCATTTTTAGGTCATATATTTACCAATAGGGTGTCCCATTTGTCCAGAACAAATCTCCTATAGTTTATTTATTAGACAGGGAGTTTTTATAATGCAGATCATTTGTACCTGTATCAGAGGTGTGAACAGTATTTTTATTTTCCTGTTTGATTAGAATCTAAGTCGCTGAACTTTCAGAAATAGGCTACTTTGGTGGAAGGTTTAACATTGAAATTTAATGAAAATTATAAGAACATTTCAAATATTCAGGGTCAACCCATGTGTAAGATATACTGTCCATGTAACAGAAAACCCTGTTTGCTGTCACATTGACAGCTTTCCTCTTGTCGTATCATGATCTGGTGCAATGTAAAACAAATTTTAACTAATTACCATTTTTATTGAATCCTCAATCACCTTTGAGTTTGCTGATTTTCCCACCACAGAGTCCAGCAAATGTAGCTTCTTTTTTATGAGAAAAGGGAAGTTCTTCAGTTTTATGCCTCTAGTTGTTAAAGTTAGAACTTTTCAGTACTGTTATTTTCAAAATGATTACATTTACTACTAGATTTTTTTTCTTAAATAGAGAAAGAAAAGAAATGGTCGACCTTACACTATGGAAGAGTTACAGTCTTGTTTGATGAATCAACCCCCTGGTTGTCCAGATCTGTCAGTTCTATCATTTAAAGGCTCTCTCCATGGAAGGGCTGCAGGTATAAAAAGTGTTATATAAAACAAATCAAACATCACACACATAATGCGTGAACTTGTACTTCTTTGCATTGAAAATGACTGATAAGTCGAAAATATGGTCCTTTATTGTTAGGTTTCTACTTCCTTTAAATTTTAATAATGTTCTCATTTAGGAGCTGATATGAATGTATTGCTATATAGTTTGATTTATAATATGTATATTTATGTATCTTTCATTATTTAATCTTTTGGACTAAAACAGTATGGTATTTTCGTCAATAGGCTAATAATAATAATACTAATACGGATATGTTATTAATTTTCAATTCTTAATATCCGAGATCATTGTTCTGTTTTGAACTTTTGCCCTGTTTGTGTTTTTGCCATTTTCATTGAACACTCTTTGAACTATATTTTTCAACAAAGTTTTTTTTTCTTTATGTTAACAATATTTAAAAATGAAGGATAGTGGTTTATTTCTGTTTTAGTATTAACTATGTTTCATTTATAAAAAATTACTAGTCTGAGTGATCAATTCGTGGATTTATAAAAAGGTCAACACTATCAGCCAATAGGTGCAAACATAGCATGTTGTCCTAACTAAAAATCGTGTTTATGTCGAATTTGGTATTTTGTTGTTACAAAGTATGGAACACTCAGTAAATTCTGTTAACAAAAATAAAGTCACTTTTATTCTATCCTACATGTATAATTGCATAAAAAGAAATAAAACTGCAATGTTCATGTTTATTTTTACCATATCACTGAAAAATATAAATATATTACACTGGGACCGAAGTACAACGCCAGAATTTCCTTATTTATGTCAATGGCATTTACTTTCAATAGATGTGACTCGATTAAGTGCCTTATCTAAATCAATAACAAATTTACTGCAATAAGATGCACATTTACTTAAATATGGCAGTTTCTAATAAGATGCACATTTACTTAGATATGGCAGTTATTCGAGTTGCATCTTTACAAATTTGATACCATTCACGTCAATAAGGAAATTCTTGCGTTGTACTTCGACCCCAGTGTATTAAGAATTTGTAAAGTATTAATACATAAATATTTATAAATTTTTCACATTTTACGTAAAGTTCAAAATAAAACGATAACTTTAAAACGTGAAAATATAGCTATCGAGATTTGAGAAATCACAATATGCTAACAGTGTCAATTAATGGAATTCTTATTCAATTAACTTAAATACAAAGATATAACGGTAATTAAAACTATGAACCACCAAATTCGGACTAGATTAAAATAAAAAACTAATAAACGATATGTGAAACTAAAAGGTAAAAATTCAATTAAAATGGTCCAAAATTTCGACCTAATGAGATCTTTTTCAGGGAAAATACAAGAGTACATAATACATGTTGACACGCTGGATAAAATTTTGCGACTTAACCACAAGTAAGATTGATGTGCAGAAAACTAAAAATACAATTAGACCGATCTTGAAAATTTTCGTAAAGGATTGATTAGGGATAGGAAATACCAAAGTTACTGTAAATTTAGATCCTGCATATGGTCATTTCGACAACTTATGTCTCTTCAGTGCAGATCGAATCAAAACATTTTTTAGACCATTAACCAAAACTTTTTAAAATTTGATAGAAAACGAATAACCAAAAATGATCAAAATATGCTAAGGACAGATGACAAAATACAGAATGATGTTACTATGCATTTAGTTTTTCTGCATATGGCTATTTCGACAACCTTTGTCTCTTCAGTGTAGATCAAGTCAAAAGATGTAAGAAAAAGCTGAAAGAGAACAAATTATCAATATGATCTAAATAGAAAAGCCAAAATCAGCTAAGTACAGGGCTATGCAAGAGGGAGAAACTACTTAGTTGAAACAAAATTATTTTTTTTAAATTTAGATTTCCAGATTATATCGGTTTTTCATCGCAGAAGTATTGACTACCCGGGGGACTTACAGCGCACAAGCAGAGGCATTGGCCCAGGGATAATCAATACCAAAATTCTGAATATACTGTAAATTTAGTTCCTGCGTACGCCATTTTGAAAATTAACAATCTTCAGTACAGATGTGAGCAAAACATTTGAAATCAGTAAAAAAAATGTTAGAAGTGTATTGGTAAGAAGGATGAAGGGATTAGAATTTTTAAATATTTGATGATTAAGTAAATATGATATAAACTTTTAGATTCACTTGCATTTTTTTATTTTGATCCAGTCCAATTTTGATGGTTCTTAGTTTTACCTACCGTTCTATCTTAATATTTCATAACTACCTACCATTTTGTAAATCAATGTGCCATTCCCCATATGTACCGTAGCCCTCTTGTTACAATCGTTGTTGTTTGTATTTTTTGTATCGTTGTTTAGTTCATTTAATATGATACTGAATGAAATATTAAAAAAATCACAGTTAGTACTACTTATAATTGTAGGTGCATTAGCTGTTACTCATAGCAAATGGAGTGTGAAATTAGATTTTCCAAGTTCTGATTGGCCTATAGCCTCTTTCCCAGTCTTGAAATATCCATTAGAAGAAAATATTCGAGAAAACCAAGCTGAAACAAAAAGGTGTCTTGAAGAGGTAGATTTTATTTTTATTCCATTGTAAAGATTCAACACAATGCAGTAATACTATGACCTTTCAGTGGCAATCGGACACTACCGCAATGGAAGGGGAGGTTTGGCTAGCAATAAAACCGGTTTAACCCACCATTTCTTTTGAAATGCCTGTACCAAGTCAGGACCATTGCGGTCGACAATTTTGCCGGTGGTTTCCACCTGATTTGTCTCTTTGTCTCATGGACTTCGGCTCTTGTCTACTCTGTTCGGTAACTTTGTTATAAGTCCCATC
Organism: Modiolus philippinarum; assembly: GCA_002080025.1. NCBI lineage: Eukaryota > Metazoa > Mollusca > Bivalvia > Mytilida > Modiolidae > Modiolus > Modiolus philippinarum. The sequence goes on along the minus strand of MJUU01031403.1, from coordinate 17,331 downwards.
AATAAATAAGACGTTTTACTAGTTTGTCACAGCTGTCATTAAATTTGTAATGAATAGAATAAAATAAAGAATCATACTATAATAAAAATTGCTACCCTTTGCTTTGTATCTTGTTGGAAATAACTTTCCTTTACATAATATATTTATAATTTACTAAACTGTAAATTTATTTTTCGTAAAAAAAATTGACCCTTTTTTCCTCTTGATCTTTTTAACCCCGAGCAAAGACACGGCTTCGAGTTACACTTGCAATGTCTTACCAATGATAGATAAAGATTATAAATAGTATAATACTTTTACGCATATTTTATAGTACTATTGTAGAATTCTTCACTCTATCCCAAGCTGAATTATTGGTGCAAAATGAATTGCACTAAGAGAAGAAAAACACTGCAAGTAATGAAAAGTAATCAAGCGGGCACTTTACCTTAATTGTCGTTAATCAGAAAAGTTCCCCAATCATCCAAAACATACTTGATTGTGCCTGCATAGAGATGCCGGACACGGGATTGCAAAATTTATATTTTGGGAATTCGGATTTGAAGTTTTTTTCCATTAAGTCAAGATCAAATCTCCTCTTACTTTCACCTATTTTCATAAAAAAGTGCTAACATTTCATAGATAAAATGCTTAACAGGTCCCCCGCATTCAGTGCTTCAAATTAGTTAGAGAGGACAATATCATTTTAAAGGAACTGAACAAAACTTGTTATGTACTGTAGGTTGAGGATCTGATTGATGTGTGGAGGAAACGCGACAAATCAGTTGTTGGAATCGTCGTAGAGTCCATCCAAGCCGAAGGAGGAGATAACTTTGCACTTCCAGAATTCTTTCAAGGCCTGCAGGAGATATCATTAAAGGTGGGTATTTCATTATTGTCAAGGGCTTAAATCGGGGAATGATAAGTATGTCGCCCGTTCAATGAGAGTTTAACCCCAGTTACTACGGATCTGCTACTTCTATAATGACCAAGTTAAAGGTGAAAAATTCCACGATTTATGCATGGCCTATCCATTTAATTAATCATTTTTTTTTATAATAATCAAAAAGTGCTGATACAATGACTCTGTACACACCACTCTCTACAAAACTGTTGAAGAAAATTTTCATCCACTTAACACACAAGTACCAATGAAGAAAAAATATAGACCAGTTTGAGAGATACACAATGAAGTAAGATAAATAGACAAGCATTTTCTCCGTCCGTGGAAAAATGTAATAAAGAATACAGTTCGGAATGAAAGAAAGATCCACAACAGTTTCTACAAACACATTTCATGTTAAATCTATTAATGAAATAGTAAAGTTTAACAATTTTGTTACAAGTACTGGTCAAACACCTAACTATATAATTTTTCATACTTTGTCATCAGATAAATTAGCGACTCTATCGTGTGTTATTGCTATTAAGCGATAATGAAATATATTTCTAGTTGTTGTGTTAAAAATCGACACTTAACTTTTGATTGTTTGTTTGTCATTCTCTCACTCTTTGCACTTGAAGCTTACTTCATAACGCTCCTGGTACAGTTCAACATCGTTGTGTAATGTATCTGTGTATTCTCAGGAAGTCCATTTAGTAGTATTTATTTTGCTTTTTAGAATGACATTTGTTTACTCATTGACGAAGTTCAAACTGGCGGGGGCGTAACCGGGAAAATGTGGGCACATGAGTATTTCAATCTGCCACAAGCACCTGATATTGTTACATTCAGCAAGAAAATGTTAACAGGTGGATTTTACTACAACTCTAAATACCGACCCACAGAGGTATGATACCACAATTTATGAGAATTATATTTTGATATGTATGATTTATCCTTACTTTATATTTCAACACCAACTATTTTGGATATTTTTAATCATTTGCCTTTGTATGAGCATGCAATATAATAGCATTTAAGTACTTACACTAGGTAGATACGAGATATGATGAATATTCACCAGTAATGCTACATGGAGAGTATTGTAAAGATGAGATGAAAGAATGCCAAGCCTTTCTGCTTAAAATTATATAGACTAAAAATCCTCTCTTACAAGTTTATGTTCTGGCAAATGCTCAATCAAAGTCAATAAGATGTCTTGTTTGAAACACTAATAAGTGGAGAGCAAATACTGAGAGAAGAGAATGATTTGTTTCTGTTCAAAGAACGAATAATTATACTTTGTATCCATTCCAATAGTGTTTAAGAATGTCTTCGCTTCTTGTTTTACCTCTCCGTGTCTTTGAATATATTAATTCCATAAAATCCTTGAAATCATGCAATGTAAAATGTCTACCTACTATTGGTATAATGAATGCATATTTTCATTACACTTTGATGAAGTTGTTTTATAGGAAAACACGAAAATAAATCTAGTATTATTCAGTATAATGATCGAAAAAAATATAACAGTCATTTCATTTCGATATAGAACCAAAGACATCATGACTGTGTAAAGTTTAATTTTTTGTTTGAACATATACTATTTGTTGCTTTTGGCAATTCTTTTAAGAATATAAAAAAAGACTTTTATCCAAACAAACGAGAGAACTTTTGTTATGGACTTATTTACGGTATTCTTTAATGCTTTTCTATTTGAGATAAATACGAATCACTATATTAGTCATTGAAGAAAACAACATAAACTTGGTTTTTTTTAGAAATTCATCCTATTCACAAATGCTACTGAATATCTCAGAAAATTTAAAGACTTCATTATTTTGGTAAAAGGTGGGTTTAATAATGTATAATCAACTATAGTCCAAACATAGGCATACAGTCAAGAGTAATTCAAATAAATTGTGAATTGCCCTTTGTCACATTCTTAAAAGATGATGTTATTATCAGACATCGACTTATTGCTTATGGTGTCGTCAAAACAACCGTGTCACTTTATTTCAGCAATGTGCATTGTCTTCTGAACAAGAACTATTTTGTGGCTTGCTTTCAGTAGGTTCTACAGGGACTATATATAGTCCCTGGTTCTTAGGAATTTCTGGGAAAATGTTGATTGTTGAATTTAAAATATCGTGCATTCACATTTTAATTATGCGATCCCAAAAGGATGATAATGTGATAGGGAAATATCGAAGAAGATTGAAAGAAAGAAAATACAAAAATTAAATAAAAATGTCAAATGCGTGTATAGTTTGGCATCAAAGAATTTAAAAATTACTGCTTTTCCAACTAACATGAACTTATTCTAGTCTATCAGCCAAATACGAAAAGGGCTCTATTTTCAAAGTTTGTATGATTCCCCGGCAGACAACATTTTCTTTCCATTTTTCAATAGTTAAGGGTTCGAACTAAAAGTTTTGATTTGTTATACTTGAATTATCATGCCGGAAAGTAATACAAAATTGAGCTTTTATGACCTACTCCATTTACTCAAGAGCTGTTACCTAGTTACGAATTCCATATTTGGTTCAACTTGAGACGTATGATAAATAATATCTTAATATTATTGCAAATAAAGGATAGGAGCACGAAAATAACATGTTTGTAGTGGCTAGTTGCTAATTATTTTCAATTAAATATCAATATAAAACATCGCTAATTATAACGACAAAATACGACTATTCAGACGAATATTTGATACACCATAGTGAATTCTGTTCTAATATGCGCGTTAAACGTAAATATATAATTTATAATACACTTTCAAATTTTACTTTATTTTCATTGCATCTGGAAAAATAATATTTAGCTATTCAGGATAATTAAAAAATGATATGATCAATCCGGAACTTTGATCTTACTGCGATACAAACATGTCATTAGAAAGAAATTGCTAAATATAAAATATGAGTCTTACATGTTTAATCGTAACTTGTTCGAAAAGTTATTATCTCGCATTCTTTGTATTTAGTTGCTTAATAAATTGTTTAATCAGATTATTTTGTTGACCGGTAAGGCTTGCTACATATATTAAAGGGTCTGTTCTACTCGTCAGTTGTTAAAGGTGTGTTCGATTGTTTGCATTCAAATGTTCGAAAAAGACTATCTTTATTCATGCTTTTGCAGTTATATTTTGCTTTGATTATGTATGATTTTTGGGGAACATATTTTTCCGGGTTATTATTGATATGACTGAAGTTGTGGTTTGTTGGTAAGCCACTCCTGCTGTTATGTTGTGATTAACCCGTTTACAAATGGCTTTTGAATAATGAATTTTATTTCTGCTGCATGAGAATAAAGTGTTCTACTGTTGGTTTTTGATGATTTGTTTCTATAGGTTGATGTTTTTGTGTTGATTTCATAGTTGTTATATAGTTTTTGATTGTTTTAATATTTACATAGTTTTCAAACAAGTCTTTTTTTTCTACAAGTTTGCTTTTTGACGTCTTTTACACGGTTTGATACATTTTGTTCCTGCTGATACTGATGATTTTGATATTTGCTTTTTCAATTCTTTTATTAGTATCTATTTTTGTACTTTTTATACGACTGCAAAAAATTGAGGTCGTATAATGGTATGTCGTTGTCGGCGTCGTTGTCTGTTGAAACTTTGTTTTTGGTCAATAATTTAAGTTCCAGTTGATCAATCCTTATGAAATTTTAACACAAAGTTTATTGGCACAAAAGGAAGGCTGGGATAAACATTTTCTTAGAGCTAATTACCAAGCATCAATATGAAAACGTGCTTTAGAAGCAAATGTTTTGTCTCCTTCTCTTGAAGAGCATGGATTGGTTGTTCAGAACAATGAATTATCAGTAAATTGGATGGAGCAAGAATATGCCTCTTTGGCACTCCTATTGTAATCAGTTGTTGTTGCAAACCAAACTATTCAGCCACAAGGTGTTCTTGCTTATTACATGACATGTACTGATGGTTGCAAATGTTCTCAATAGTGTGAAAATAGCAGTACTAGAGCATCATTTGACGAATCTAGTGGACGATAGTGACAACGATGAATACGTATCTGATTTATTTAGTTAATTTAAATTGACATGCAGAATGGTTTCCAATAATAATGTCTGAATATCGTGTCTTTCAAAAAAGTGGTATAGGAATCAGACAGGGTACATCTCTTTCACTCTACGTAATTTAAGTTTCCATTCCTTGATGCTGTCTCACGTTCATGTTTTGTCTTGTTTTGTCCTTGTTTACCTGTGTTCCCGTTTGTGCCATGTCTTTGGACTTTGTGATCACCACTTCCCTTGTTCGTTCTTATTCTTCTGTCGTTGTTTTAAGTACCAGTCCGTCGACGAAACAGGCAAAGTGGTGCATTTGTGTGGTGGCACAGTATAGAAAAAACGCAAACTTTTGATGTTTGATTTTTATTAAAATTAACCAAAAAAACATCATTTTTATAGATAAAAGTTCTGTGTTATTTTGACTTTTTGAGGTACATTGAAATGTACGGGCAAATTTTCCCGCAATGTTTTATCTATACAACCGGTCAAAAAATATCTCGAGACATAACACATGTTCGAAAGTAAAAACTGATTGGGATGCGTTTTTATGACCCTATGAATACATACCTAAGCTAAAAATACAGAATCTACTCTTAGCTGGAATAGTACTTAAATATCTCACGTCATTGTCTTCAAGTCTAATACTTACATATTCAAATGACAATTGAATGCTAGTCAGTTTTGGACTGGAAAAGTATAATCTACAGTAAAGAATTTGAAACATTTGTTTAGTAAATTTTAATGTGTACAGTATGTATGTTTTATGGTCGTTTAGTTTTTTTACTATGAATGGAGAGTGTGAGTTATGTCCCTATTGTCATATTTTATGATTGTATTGTGATATCATCTTTGTCCGGATAAATGTGGAAACGGAAGCTTACTAGTATTTGCCTTTATATGTCTGCCTGAAATCTTAAACATCAACCGTCAAGAAGGCGTTTCCCAGGTGTAACAAAACATGACATTTGAATTGAACGAAGTTATTTCCCTTGTCTAAAGGGACATGTCAGCTTGTCAGTTTTCTTTGATAATGAACTTTTTTCTTACGTCATTTCAGTTCAGATAACAAATTAATCTAAAGCAACATACCAAAATGAGGGTAGACTATGAACTTTTTAAAATTAATTTGAAAAATGTGTTCCTAAAAGGCTTGTACCCTTAAAGAGCCCCTTGTTGTACCTATTTTCGGCAGATTCCGTAGAGTATAACATCCGAAAAATTAAAGATCTAGTATAACTGAACAGATTTGGAAGAAAAAATTGCTGTCTACCGGGGTATCCAGCAAATTTTTTTTTCATGAGCTAGCTGATAGACTATTCGGTCTTTGTGGGGAATGAATATACCCATAGACGACTCTAAGGATTTTAAATGCATTTTTATTCGACTAGCCAATATGAGATTGAAGAAATATGTAATTCTTTGAAGTGGTTCTTTCTACAAAAAGCCATTTGAGAAGAGACTGCAGTAGATTATGTTAAGAGTGTTCGTTCGTGATGTTTTGATAACTGAGAAAATTTCTGTGGTTTAATTAATGTACAGAGTAAATGCGAGATTGAACATATCATTTACACAAATCAACGTATGCCACGTTTTTCATCGAGTGTTAATTAGCTTCTATCGCTAAAGTGAGTATTGCTTCTGCATTTATCTAAATACGACTAGAAAAAGACTCAATGAAACTCCTAATATGACCAACGAACACACTTAACAAATTATGTGGACACTAATTGTAATAAAATGTTGTAGTTGAATGTGAGATATTTCTTGCAGGTTTGACTATTTCCGTCGTATTGAAATTAAAGAAACCCACGAGGTAACGCAGTATAAAATTAAATTTGAATGTATAATATTATATATCATGTTTCCAGATTTTAAATTGTATTATAATGCTTGTTTTAATATATTTCTTTATTAGTGCATTTGCTAAGATTAAGGCATGAGAAATATATAATTTTAGAATTGTAGACCTTCGATTTTACAAGTCAATAATCTTTTTTCAGAAATCCACACACAAACACAAACTATATACCAACAAATGCATAAATTTATATACTTATGAAATTAATCCAAACATTTAAATAGCTTTATGAACATAAGGTCATTCCATGGTTTTTATTACAGTATTTGCATCTGTATCAGTGATGTCGAATTTCGACAACTTGTGTCTTTTGAGTGCAGATCAAATCAATACATTTAAAAGGCAAAACAAAAAACAAAAAAAACAAAACAAAACCAAATATGAATGTAATGTTGATGGGGAACAACTAACCAATAGGATAAAATAATACCATGATTGAAATACAAAGTAGAAATATTAGGATTTAATTAAAAATTGTAGTCTTCATTAAGTTGGTAAGTTTTTATGTATGGCTACTGATAAAACAACAGAATAACAGAAATAGAACACAACACTTTAACATATTCATAAAAATTGTGTATGAACATGCTTTAATTTCAACTTCCGCTACAGAGACGATGTACTTTCTCTTAATAATCCTAAATTTAAGGAGTATTTACATCAGATCTATCCAAATGAGCTTGAAATTAAAGAAACAACTGAAACACCTACGTCAGCTTCGTACCCAGATCTTTTATTGTATATTGACGAAGATGGACGTTTGAAATCTAAGCTATATGACAATCGTGATGATTTTGATTTCCCAATTGTGAACTTTCCCTTTCTTAGCAGCAATATACCTAACTCTCCAGCCTATTGAATGTACATTTCATAGTTGATTTGTTACTGTCGAGCGTGTAGTTTGGACACTGATTTTTCGAACAGAGCAAAAACACTGTCCCAAAAGTTGGTTAGTCAGGGATCTGCTCAACCTATGTTAATTTCATTCCTCAAAAAATTCTATGGCCGTCACCATAACATCATTGAAAGATATGAAGTGTCAGTATCCCAAATGAAAATGGACATTTTCAGCCAGATTCACGTCTTCCCGGATTTGACTACCGACTTTGACATTTTCCCGGATTGAATCACTCACAGTGTGACAGATTGCTGTTAACAGAGCAGGACATCCCTTCCGGAGCACCTAATGTCACTCTCAGTTTCACTGGAGTTCACACTGTGAGTG
>MJUU01031401.1:184483-200118 GCA_002080025.1 Modiolus philippinarum | reverse complement strand
TCATTGAAATCGGACAATGTTGAATTTTCCCGCCTTTTTTGGCGGCCATTTTAAAATGGCAGTCAACGAACAATTTTTAACATCAGTTTTGAAGTTACGACATCAAGACCAATTTGGAAACCAAATGTCATTGAAATCGGACATTGTTGAATTTTCCCGTCTATTTTGGCGGCCATTTTGAAAATGGCAGTCAACAAACAATTTTCAACACCAGTTTTGAAGTCGCAACATCAATATCTATTTGGGAACCAAATTTCATTGAAATCGGACAATGTTGAATTTTCCCGCCTTTTTAGGCGGACATTTTGAAAATGGCGGTCAAGGAACAATTTTTAACATCAGTTTTGAAGTCGCCACAGCATGGAAAACATTTCATCAATTTACACTTAACCTTCATCTTCTATAGTTTTGGAAATAAAAGATGAAAAATACGAAAATTAAAAAAATTCGGTGAAATAAGGGCAATAACTCCTACAAGGGTTTATGGATTTTCTTCAAAATTTCAGGGTGGGTAGATCTTGATGTGCTGAACATTTTTGCAATTTACACTTGACCTCTATCTGTTACACTTTTTGAAATAAAAAATAAAAAATGCAAAAATTTTGAAAATTTAATGGAAAAAGGGCTATAACTCCGAGATGGGTTTCAGATTTTCTTCAAAATTGCACAAAAGGGTAGATCTCATCATGCTGATCATTTTTACCCCATGTCAGATTTTTGATATCTGTAACGGTTTTCGAGTTATTAGCCAAAAACTGCAATTTACCCCTTTGTTCTATTTTTAGCAATAGCAGCCATGCTGTTCGACAGAGGGACAAACTGAACATCAGTTTTAGAAGCCATACCCTGATGATGATTCAGGCCAAGTTTGGTTTAATTTGGCTAAGAGGTTTCAGAGGAGAAGATGTTTGAAATTGTTGACGGACGGACGGACGACGGACGCATAGTGATAGCAATAGCTCACATGACCTTTTAGGCCAGGTGAGCTAAAAAGGTGCCAAAAACTACCAGCTATAATAACATCTACAATCAAAGTGCTTGAAGCACTTAAAGGTATCTTTGCTACTGATATACCTGGTTTATATTGGGTTCAGTGCTTGTGCCTGTGGCTGTACACAGACTGCACATTAAATTATCTGGCAGTATAAAATAAAACATGACCATAAATTACAATCAACATTGGATAAAATATCAAATTCTTTCTTAAGATACATTTGCATCATACAAGAAAACTCTTAAATTACAAATTTCAACAGTGAACATATTAATTTGGTCTGAAGGAAGGCATGAGAAATTTAATTGTTTTTAAACACTTTCACTTCCTCTTAGATGATCATTTATCACCAACTATAAAAAAAAAGTTGTTTTTTTTTAATAATGCTATTATTTCACTATTTTTCAATTTAAATTTTTGAAAGGACTACAACCAATGCCCTCAGTCTAACATCTCTAAATCTAGTCACAAGGAAATTTTAAAATACTTAAAATTTGTTCAGTATCTGAATCAGATGAAGTGAGGCCAGTCTGATAAAATTTTACATTTTTTTCATGTACAAAATTAACAGAAGCTATTAAAATGTACCTGCACATGCACAAGCATTTTCTTTAATACACAGTGGAACTGAAATTTACTTTCATTTCCATGAATGAGATGTGCACAATCCCAGAGTTTAAAATGACAAATCTCCTTAGTATAATCAGTCAAGTACCTAACCTGTATGAGTTATTACACAAAAATAACATGCATGTGTTATTACAGATGTTGTTTTGAGTTATCTGCTCTTTATTCCTAATTCTGTAATAACATATGTATGTAGCAACCTTTAATATATTACCTTTTTTTTGTCACTTGGGAATTGCTTAGACATTTGCACAGAAACTAATTATTTAGCCTGTATAATCAGTTTTCAATTAAGTTAAAACATTTTTGATGAATCAATGTTAATCAATGAGACAAGGCTCTTAAGTGATTTAACTTAAGTTGTAATAACAATGCTTAGTTATTACAGGAATATGATTTTTAAAAATTTGTTAGTTTATTATACACTTGGGAATTACTAAGAAACTTGCGCAGAACCTATCGACATGCTTTGATTTTCATACATTACTGTTAATTAAGATATAATCTGATTAGGCATTATTTTGGTCTGGGGAAAGCACTTTTAAGTGATGTAGAGTAGCTGTAATAACACCCTTTTATTATTACAGGCATACTTTTCCTGTAATAACATATGTATATTTTGAAATATTTGCAAACTATGAGAAGTCCTATGATTTTAACTCCTAGCATGCTGATAGACATTACTGGCAATAATAAAATGGTATACATTTAAAACAAAACTAGGACTGCATAATTCCTATTTGAAGCATGTAACATACATATGTTATCAATTTTTTCCATTAGTAATAACACATGCATGTTATTTTTCTGTAATAACTCATACAGGTTAGGTACTTGACTGATAATAGCAATCCACAAATTTTACTATAAAAAGATGTAATTATTTATTTTTATTTTCAACAAAACAAAACGTATTGTGAAATATCCCAGCATATTGTTAAAAACAGTAACATACAAAATTTCCAAAATATTACAACAATTTTGGGGGGATTTCAGTGGCAGCAGACCTGATGACTGCCTCAATCAACACTCCGGATCAACACTAATCAATCAGTGTTATTATCATGTTATCCTTTCACAGTGCTACTGAAGCTTTTATTTTTAACGCAACCATCTATGCATGTGCAGTCATTTGTAAACAAATTGCAAAGACATCGTTTATCGTATTCCTGCCATAATGAGATATTTACAACACTTGAATATTGAAGTTCAAATATTCCCGCCTAATGATTGAAGTATCCTTTGTTTAATTACATAACCATGAGCATGCGCAGATTTTGTAAACAAACAAAAACATCGTGTGCACTGCAAACTTGATATACGGCCTAGATAATTTTAGGCAAACTTGGGAATGTATAAAAAAAAGTAACATCACTAGCATCCGATAGTTTGGAGGATTTTGATAAGGGATTCTGATTCCGAGACCTGAGTCTACGTTTTTAGAAAAGGGGGAGGGGTAATATATTGCACATGTACGCAAATTATCAATCATCGGAACATTTTCATACCAATGTTATTTCTTCCAACTTGTTGATTAATTTTTCTGCACTACTGTTGCTTTCTTCTGTGAAGGAAAGTCTTTAAAAGCATGTTAATGCTTTGAAAATGGGACTTTTTTCTTGTGTTGGAATATGAAAAAGGGTAGTGAGATTTCTGGGGAATTGAGTTGAGCCTTCGGCAACAATAGATATCTTTGTGCGCAAAGATACCCAAAAATGGACAAATGATTACTCCAGTTCAATCTTTATTTAATCAAAGTAGTTCACATTTGTCAATATCTCAAGCCTGTCTTCCAAAAAAAAGTGTTTGTTACCAAATGAAAGAAAGATTGAAAAGGGTAAAACTGTATACACAAGTTGTATTCATTTGTTGCAGGGGCATAAAGAGGCAAGATTTTGGTGATGACAAAGAATGTAACCACTTTGATCTGATAAAAGTTGTTCAAGTCATGTCAAGAATCAAAATATTCTTTAAATTTGAGCTTACTGCTTCTCTCTTCCTTCTTTCTTGTTCTTTCCTCCGTTCNAACAACTGTGCAAAGTTTCAAAAGTATCGGGTTAAAGGTGTCGGAGTTTCAGATTACACAAACTTGGTACCCCCAAAGCGTGACGGACAGACGGACGGACGGACGGACGGACGGACGGACGGAGTGGAGCGGCTCCTAGACCTGCGGTCACCGTTGGTGACGCAGGTAAAAATATTATACATACTATTTTTTGTTAATGACACATCCATTTTTCATTATAATACAAATGACAAACATTTTACAAGTGCACTGTATATCAAGTACATATGCATCTACTTTTTTTACCATTTCTTACTGTCACTATGTAAATACAAATTCTAATGCTCCATTTATATAACGAAGGTTTTGATTGGTCAAAACTAACCGTCAATTCCACAATCTACACACCTGGGACAAAGTAGGTTCCCTGTTTAGTCTGGTTCCTAATATTGCTACAAATTCATGAGTTACAAATAGAACATGAAATTGATTTGTTGCATTAGAATCGCAATAACAGTTCATTATTTTAATACCTGAGGGCGTCAATCTTGATTTGACGTTTACAGGCTCCGCTACGCGTCGCCTATAAACTGCATTTTGACCGTCAAATCTACGATTGATGCCTTCGGGTATTCAAATAATGTACTGTTATTGCTTAATTCTATTCACTTTACAACTTACTTGGCAGCAAAATTATTTTGATCTCTCTTTGTCTACATGTATAACCCCATCCCTGCACTGCTTAAAAAGGCTTGTATGCAAGGAATTTGTACCAAAGAATATAAATTAAGACTAAATGTCCATGTAAAGTACTTTTATGCCAATTGTTTTTAAGGCCAAATGAAAAAAATCTAAGATTTTCATTCCCCATGGAAAAAAAACACCCCCCCCATTCTATTGATCTTATTCAAATGTACAGCTTGTTTTACTACATCATTACATATTCAAACGCCCTACAAAGGAATGCAGCAAACAGCCATTGTTATTACACAATTACAGATGAGGGGGAAAGACGGCTGTTAGGTAAATGATTTTTTACATGGGCCGGCGTCATGGGGTGAAAAGTGAAACAAATGTTATTTACACTTACAGGATTTCATCCTGAGATACATGTAACATTTAGGAACACAGTATCTGTGGAAGTCAAAAGTCATTAGACTCCAATAAAAATCTGGAAGCTTTGAATTTTACATGTTTGAGTATATTATGATTTTCTTAATCTGAAGTGAGTAAATAATTTATTACATTGCAGTTATAAAGGCATAAGAAGTCAAGTATCCATTCCTGGAATGTTATAAAACCTGTTCTTTTTCAAATTCACATCCTCAAGTGATAAAAGCTTTGCTAGTATGTTTGCTAAACTCCTTGATACAAAAACAACTAAATGAGCTCTAAATGAAGTCCAAAACTGACACATGTAATAAGGACTGCATGAATATTCGAATCAAAACCTTGAGGAGAGCTACTAGTGGCCTTCAGGCTGTCAGCATTCCCCCATAAATAAATAAAGCTATAAACAGCTATATTGATTTATTCTATGTACCTGTAATTACATGTATTTCAAAACCTACCTTAATCTCTCTAGTTCAGAACGTTGCCTATTTTTTTCTTCCATTTCTTTGTGAATTCTTCGTTTTTCTTCCTGTTCTTTAATAATCTTTTCCTGAATATACAAAGATAGCCTTGATATAAAGTTTGGTGAAATTATTAACCATTTTTTATTATTACCATATATTCTCTTTATCAGTAAATATATTTGATAGTAAAGTAAATATTTGTATCTTTTAAGGAACTATATTTATATACCACATCCTCTTAATTATCAATCTTTCTGCTATTGACAGGAAGTGGATCAGTGACTGAGCAGGAGAGGTGAGCCATGGCATGGTACATCTCACCTTGCTAAAGCTTAAGACCAAATATCAAAACATCACTACCTACACAAGCCTAGACATTTCAGATAAAAGAGATTGCCATTTAGTGGTAAATTTTGTTCACATGTTTGGCTATTTTCAAAATATGCTCCAATGTTGTGGAAAATCGTGCAAGGTTGTCTCTGGTACATGTACTTCCTAGAAATGGAAATTAATATATGCATCACTGGTATGGTTTTCTTACATATTACCAGTTGTAAATTGCTGTAAAAAGCCCTTTGTGTCTATTTGCCATTTAACAGTGTTTGTGTTTGGGATGATGGCACTTCCCTAAGGACAAAGAGAACCAAAATCAATATACAAAAGATGAGAATTCTCCAAAAATCCTATTGGCATATAGGAGCTTCAGTTAAGAAAATTGCCAATAACCTCATTATGTGTGCAAAACACATGAAGTTTTAATACAAAACATGTACATGGATAAAGTGTTACATACTCACCCTTTCCTCTTTCTGCTTAGCTTGTTTTCTGAACTGTTCAAAACTTTGCATGGAACTAGGTTTCTTCAATGATGAAGGAGTTGACATATTTGCCAGACTGGACCAAGAGCCAGCATTTTTTACTTTAAAGGGATCCTGTAATAAAGTTCTACAAATTATGCAAATGAAATGCATTGATCATAATACATACATGTATATTTTTCAGAAAAATTCATAATTGATACAAGATTCATCCTCTGATGTGTATATACATGTATTTTTTAGAAAACTTTCTCAACTTTCAGTAAATTAAGAAAATTGTTTCAATAGGTGTGGCAAATCACTGTATATTATTATTTTGTGCTAGTTTATTTTTTTGCTATGCTTGCAGTGACAATCTTAAATGATTTTTTACTGTCTTAACCTTTCTATTGCTAATTACTTATCTTGTATGAAAGTTTCCTACAAAGCCTTCACCAATTACCTGTCGAGTATTTTTATTGTGAGAATAAAATAATTGTATATGCAGGTATTTGAGGTATTCAGGCATGTGATTATCTCCTCATTTCTGGTAATATACGGTCAAACTTTGATGGCTCGAACACCCAAAGGACCGATGAAAACAGTTCGAGCTATAGGAGTGTTCAAGCTATCCAGTTCAAACTTTGTTTAAATTTGAATATAGGAACCAGAAAATAGGTTCGAGATATCCATGGTGTTCGAGCCAATGCAGTGTGAGCCACTGAGGTTCTATTGTAACTGGACCTGTCAAATCAGACAGGTTTTTTGTTTTTGCTAACCTTGTCATTCTGATCCCATAGATACATGTAGCTTTCAGACCTAACAAATCCAACATTATGTATAATGTAACATATTTTTGGATCCATGCTATGGAGAATACATCAGATTTCTCCCTATTTTTTTTTGGTGTACTTTTCTGTTGATTTTTAGAAACAAGTAACAGGAAGTAAAACTGTAAGACTATTTTAAGAGATCAAGACTTTGTCTAGGACTAGAACACAGTTTCTGATATTTTAGATTACATCTGTACACTGTTTTACCTTTTTGACAGGAGGAGTTGCAGTTCTATCATTTTGTGGTTGTCGTATAGAATTCATTCCACCATGGCCTGATATGGCAGGTGCACTAGTTGATGATAAACTGGAGTTATTAGAACTTGATCCAAATCTAACACCTACTCCACTGGCAGCTGAAATTAAAATATTACTAAAATCAAGCAAACTAAAGCATCTTAATAAATTTCTCTATTATTAACAAGTTTTAATAACTTCTTTCGACTCTCTACCTAAATTTCTACAGTTATTTAATTTGATAATCAATCTATTAAATACATATTTCCTGTTACATGATTTTAAACAATGTCCCAATCATGTTTATGCATCCTTCAATACTGGCAAGAGCTACATGAATTTTTGTGATGAGATCTTCTGGAAAAAGAGGAGCGTTTTCTAACCAATTTAGCATTTAAATAATCATACAAGACAATTTAGTATGTACTTGAAATTTTTACCCACTTTAGTACTACGGGACCTTGTTTGGAGATTTTGTGAACTCATAGAATTCATCTTTTTTAGTATTTACACAAAGAAAACAGTTAAGTTCAGGATGCATTGTCTACAGACTTGCATATCGAGGCAGAATTAAGAGATGAATCTCAGTCTGCAGATAATCCGGAGATGCATGTTGCTTTCAACAAACATTGCTGCACTAGGACTTAAAATAATGAAATAGCTGTACAGCATCAAGGAAACAAGAGGTATATTTTATTGCAAGATAACCTTCACTTACATATAGTTGCTCCAGGGGGAGCTGGCGGTGCTGTTTTCGGAGGACTAGGCTTAGGACTACTGTTACTGTTGTCTTCGTCAGCACCAAGGTAAAATTCTAATAGCTGATCAGCTGACTGCGACTTTTGCGGCGACATAGATGGATAGTCTGGAATTCTCTTCTCTGGAGAATTTACCATTAATGGAGGGGAAATTGAAAAGCCTGGCATATCTGTGTTAGCATGTGGTGGTGAAGATACTGAAATGGAAATTTGTATAATAAATCATACCTTTTTAGAACAATACATAGCGTTATCAGTAGTAAGGGTTTTAAAATAGTAGATGAGTAACAGACCTTAAAGAAAATATAAAAGAATAAATTACTTCATAATCTGGGAATTACATAAACTAATCCAAATACTTTGAATTACATGTAGATTTAAACACAAAAGATACATGTAACAAAACAATACACTCAAGTGTGCAATTTAGGTTATAGTCACTAAACTGACGATGCATTGGATGATTTTTATCACATGATCAATTAAATTAAACATCATTGTGATATGTGCAGTTGCTGAAAAATGAACAAAAACTCAAAAACTTAAACAGAAGTTACTCAAATTGCAACAAGTGTAAATTTGTATATTAAAAAAAAACACATCAAAGCTGTTTTATCGTATCTATATAGGCATCATTACATTTTAACTTTACTTCTTTCTTCATATAGGTCAAAATCACTAACTCACTAAATTTTCCATGATTCTGGTATATAACCTCCTCATTGTCTTGCTTTACTTATGGTTTTTGACGGCTCAGGAGATATAGACATGGAATATGAGCCCGTATCCCCTGTGAAGATTCCTGATTAACAGGGTTTCAGCATTCATGGATAGGGTACTAGTATACAATTTGGGTAACAATTGAATATACATGGTAATTTTAATTCTTCATTTTTATTTACCTGCAGGTTTCCTTTGAGGCTTTGCTGTTGCAAGTCCTGATGGTCGACTTGGTTGCAGAGGCAGTGAATGAGTTATGGGCTTGACTGGCATGGGTGGAACTGAATAATAAAAGACCATAATATTTCTTGCCACATTAAAACAGTTTTGTCATACATGCATTTTATTTTACTACAACTTTCTTGCTCTCTTCATATATTTTACATCTCTTTCTAAATGAAAACATTTGTTTACCCTTGCTAAAGGTGTCTATGAAATAAAATTGACAGAAAAAATAAGACCAATTTATACATGTCTAATCCTTCCTAACTGTCACTTAAATTTGCAACCGAGCAAAATGTTTTTCTTCAAATAGTTTGTTCAATTAATATTGTTCAATAGTATTTTAATAGTTTTTTGTTACCATTGGGTCGATGGTGAATAGTTTTCATTTCAAAAGGATTGTATTATGAAGTCATACTGAATATTGTGTGCAGCTCATTACTGTGTCTATTTCCTTGGTGCGTTCATCTAAAAACTTTGTCAAGCTCTTTAATGTACACTTGTTCAAATTTCAGTGGTCGACATGCTGTTCTTGTTCAATAATTGCAATAATTGGATGTGACTGACATCTTAGATAATTTGGATTTTAGATAATGTACTGTACATGCATTACTGTTTGAAATAGCTAAATACCAAAGTCCCTGTGAATTTACTTTCTGCATATGCGCATTTCGACAACTTATATCTCTTCAGTGCATGGTCTTCCATGCCACTGCTTGTGGACCATTAGTCTTCGAGTGTATTCATCAGCCCAGTAGTCGGTACTTCGGTGCTAACCCGAAAACCGACTATTTTTAGAACCTTACAATATCTTAATTTTTGTAAATTTTGTTGAAAACTAAGGAGTATCTCCCTCATGCAAAGCTCTGTCCTTAGCTGATTTGGCTTTACAGTTAGATCATATTGGTTATTTGTTCTCTTTCAGTTTGTAAACATCTTTGAGTTCATGGTCTTCCAAACATTTAGATTTTATATGCACTGAAGAGACATAAGTTGTTGAAATGTGCATATGCAGAAAGTAAATATACAGGGACTTTGATATTTAGTTATTTGTTACCACTGGGTCGATGCCACTGCTGGTGGACTGTTAGTCTTCGAGGGTATTCACCAGCCCAGTAGTCAGTAGTTCGGTGCTGACCCCAAAGCCGATTATTTTTAGAACCTTACAATATCTAATTTTTTGTAAATTTTGTTGAAAACTAAGAAGTATCTCCCTCATGCAAAGCTCTGTCCTTAGCTGATTTTGGCTTTATATCTAGATCATATTGGTAATTTGTTCTCTATCAGTTTGTAAACATCGTTGAGTTATGGTCTTCAAAACGTTTAGATTTTATCTGCACTGAAGAGATATAAGTTGTCGAAATGCGCATATGCAGAAAGTAAATTCACAGGGACTTTGGTATTTAGTTATTTCAAACAGTAATGCATGTACAGTACATTATCTAAAATCCAAATTATCTAAGATGTCAGTCACATCCAATTATTGCAATTATTGAACAAGAACAGCATGTCGACCACTGAAATTTGAACAAGTGTACATTAAAGAGCTTGACAAAGTTTTTAGATGAACGCACCAAGGAAATAGACACAGTAATGAGCTGCACACAATATTCAGTATGACTTCATAATACAATCCTTTTGAAATGAAAACTATTCAATTTTTCTGGTATTTAAATGCAGACTGACAATATTCAAAGTGCATGTGTTGTACAAAAAGCAAGTTGACAGGTAGATATAACATTTTCTCTAATTTCTTTCCTGTTTTCACGTTTCCTGAACAGTTGGAGAAATATGTTTCTCCTCTCTAGAGAGAATGTTGTTCTCGGCAAATGATTGGATGAAATTCAATTATGACGTCAAATTTGTTTGCCGTTTTGCTACTTTACCATTGTGACGTCATGAAAAAAGGCGACCATGCCTGATGACGTCAGGCTCAAAGAACACATTTATTTCGGATCATCAGAAAAGGGGGGTCATGTTTTTGCCCAAAATCTCCTTAAAATCATTAGAGAAATAAAATCCACAACCGTATCTCATGAGAAACAACATTTCTACACTCTCCATAGTTAAATTTTCAAATATTTTAAACGCTCGGCAAGTCTCGCGTTTAAAAAATTGAAAATTTAACTATCTCTAGTGTAGAAATGTCGTTTCTCACTCGTTGCTGTTGTGGATTCTATATATTTACATTTGTATATTACCAAAAATAAATATTATTTATATTACCAAAAGTAAACAGTGTCTGAATTTATATACAGTTGCTCTCTCTTGAAACTTACCTGTAATGACAGGTGAAGGGGGCTTTTGCTGTATAACAGAAGTTTGATGACTAGTAACTGGTTGAGACGGTGTCTGGGAGATAGGTGGTATAGAAATCGAATTTGGAAGGAAATTTGGATTTCCTGATGGATGTGTTGAGGGTGGTAAAGAAATCAGTGTTTTCTGTGGTGAAGATCTTCGCCTGGATGTCGGTGACAACATGACTGTATCACTTCCACCAATTGTAATCTTCACAGGAGGAGACATTGTTGGAATACTTCTTTTGTTTCCATCCTGTAAAATTATAGGATTAGCAAATTTGTAATATAGGGTTATTGCATATTGTCTGGAGTAGAATTTTATATTGTACAATCTTGCGAGTGCAATATATATTCTAAGAGGGATAATATTATAGTATTATTGCTTAATGGTTTTCATATTGGCATTGTTATAGATCCGAGGTAAGCCAATGTGATTTACCGAGGATCTATAACTATGCCAATATGAAAATCATTACACAATGATACCTTTATTGATTAACTTCATTTTTACAAATTTTATCAATTGCTTTCCAGTATTTCTTTACTTTTTATTTGATAGACCTTCTTTCATGTCAAAGTCTAGCAGCAGATGACAATTTACACACTACCAGCTTACTTTAATGTTTTCATAAGGAGAGACAATAAATCAAGAGGATTTATGAAATATTCCATATTGGACTAGGCTAGCTATTCAGCTATTCAAGTCTCAATTCCACAAGCCAGATTAAAGTTTTGCCGACGCCAACGCCGACACCGGGGGTATGACAACAGCTCTCTGGAGATTTGTCCTGGCAAGCTAAATAAAGGGCTACGCCAAGCACAGCATGATACGACCGCAGCATGTCGTCCACTGAAATTTGAAAAAGTGTAATTCAAAGTGAGTATGGACATAGGAAAGAGCTTGACACAATAATTAGATGGAGGCAATAAGGAGATTGACCCAGTAATTAGCTGGACACAAACTAGGGAAAACTAGACATCGGAGAGATGGCAGCCATCTCTGTGGGCCCACTGTAATATAAGTGCAAATTTAAGTGTGTATGGACACAATACAGGTGTAGACACAGTACAAGTGTGGACACTACACAAGTTTGGACACCATCATATCATCAAGATATCAACAGAATGTAAGCAATAATCTGAACTTTAAGACAAAGGTCAAGGTCAAAGGTCACCAATCATGGTTCATGACAGGTCGCCTTGAAGTGATCTATCTACATGCCAATCTCAAAAGCCTATCTCATGAGACAAAAAAGATATAGCCCAGACACAATTGTCATTACAAAAGCATCAATCTGCCATTGACGACAAAGGTCAAGGTCAAAGGTCACCAATTATTGTTCATGACGCATCGGCTTGAAGTGATTTATCTACATGCAAAATATCAAAAGCCTATCTCAAAAGACAAAAAAGTTATAGCCCGGACATGACTTGTCATTATAAAAGCAAAAATCTGCCCTTGACGACAAAGGTCAAGGTCAAAAGTCACCAATTCCTGTTCATGACACATCGTCTTGAAGTGATCTATCTACGTGCCAAATATCAAAAGCCTATCTCAAAAGACAAAAAAGTTATACCCTGGACACGACTTTGTTACGGACGGACGGACAGAGCGATTACTATAGGGCGTCTGCCACTATGTGGCGGGGCCCTAATAAACATAGGTAATCAACGATTACAAAGTTTGCCTCGTTGTGGCACTTTGTCGCAGCAACCAAATTTTGCCTGGATGCTGACATACTATCAAAATTGCATGAATTAGCAAGGTTACCTGAACCAACAATGTACAGTTACCGAGCTATGAACTTGGATGTATACATTAATGCAAGTCATTCATGAGTAAAATGTAGGTTTAAGTGACCTAATTTTGTCTGGATGCTGACCTACCATTACAGATGCATGCACATGCACATGCAAGATGATCCTACCATGTACAGTACATGAGATCTAATCCCTGACATGAACTTGAATGCAAGTCACTCAAGCGGAAAATGGAGGTCAAAGTGACCCACTTTTACCTGGATGCTGACATACCATCAGAGATGCATGCATGTGCAAGGTTAGATGATCATACCATGTACAGTGACTGAGATATCAACTCGGACGTAAACTTGAATGTAAGTCACTCACGCGGAAAATATAGGTCAAAGTGACTTTAGTTTGCCTGGATGTTGACCTACCATCAGAGATGCATGCACATGCAAGGTTAGATGATCCTACCATGTACAGTGACTGAGATCTGAACTCGGACGTAAACTTGAATGTAAGT
The DNA here is from genome assembly GCA_002080025.1 of Modiolus philippinarum. Classification (NCBI taxonomy): domain Eukaryota; kingdom Metazoa; phylum Mollusca; class Bivalvia; order Mytilida; family Modiolidae; genus Modiolus; species Modiolus philippinarum. The sequence continues at coordinate 186,779 of MJUU01031401.1, read as the reverse complement.
CACTCAAGTGGAAAATATAGGTCAAAGTGACCTAATTTTGCCTGGATGCTGACCTACCATCAGAGATACATGCACATGTAAGGTTAGATGATCCTATCATGTACAGTGACTGAGATCTGAACTCGGACGTAAACTTGAATGTAAGTCACTCAAGCAGAAAATATAGGTGTAAGTGACCTAATTTTGCCTGGATGCTGACCTACCATCAGAGATGCATGTATATGCACAGTTAGATTATTGTACTATGTATAGTAACTGATATATGAACTAAAATGTAAATTTGAATGCAAGCCACTCAAGCGGAAAATATAGGTCAGAGAGACCCAATTTTCTTAGAGGCTGTGAGTTAACCCAAGATGCACCTGCACGCCAAGTTTGATGACCCTACATTGCATAGTTACTAAGATATATACCCAAATGCGGATGCGGACGAGGACGCCAGGGGTACTCCAATAGTCCCCCTCAACTTCGTTGAGGCGAACTAAAAATTATGACTCCTTACGATTCCTCTTTGACCCTTTATAGCTCAGAAACGGTAAGAGCTATGCCCAATCCATTGACAGGCTGCTGAAAGCTTATATCAAGAGGAATCAAAAGAAAAAAATCCCATCGAAATGCGATGAAAAATAAAAATTTTAGGTAATCTGTAAATTTACGATTTTGGCCCCCTTCGGCCCCTCATAGCTCGGAAACGGTAAGAGCTACGCCAAATCCGTTGTCATATTATTGAAACCTTACATCAAGAGGAATCCAAAGAAAAAAAATCCCATCGAAATCAGATGAAAAAATTTTTTGGTTATCTGTAAATTAACGATTTTGGCCCCCTTCGGCCCCTCATAGCTGGGTAAGGAAACAAGTTACAAAAAATCTAATAGTAGACAGCTACGTTAATTTTTCATAAGGAATCTTTTGGAAAAAATTGCATCAAAATCGGACTTAACACCAGAGGCTCCCAGGTGTATCGCTCACCTGGCTTCAGTTGCCACAATCAAGGTAACATTGTAAGTTATTCAGTTGAACTTCAGTTTCTCAAACTTTTGTAGCTCAAACACCTCCAATATCTTGAACTGTTTTTAAAGTCTGATCATTTTTTACTATATTTCTTTGTTGGGCTTTTTTGACAAAAACGTTCTTGCTAAGGACCACTTTCGACACCAGTTTTGAAGTCAAAATGTCATTTTGAAAATAACAGTCAACAAACAATTTTCAACATTGGTTTTGAAGTCGCAACATCAATATCTACTTGGAAATCAAATTTCACTGAAATCGGACAATGTTGAATTTTCCCGCCTTTTTTGGCGGCGATTTTAAAAATGGCAGTCAACGAACAGTTTTGAAGTTACGACATCAAGACCAATTTGGAAACCAAATGTCATTGAAATCGGACAATGTTGAATTTTTCTCGTCTATTTTGGCGGCCATTTTGAAAATGGCGGTCAACGAACAATTTTCAATACCGGTTTTGAAGTCGCTACATCAATATCTATTTGGAAACCAAATTTCGTTGAAATCTGACAATGTTGAATTTTCCCGCCTTTTTAGGCAGCCATTTTGAAAATGGCGGTCAACAAACAATTTTCAACACTGGTTTATTTTGAACTCGCAACATCAATATCTATTTGGAAACCAAATTTCATTGAAATAAGACAATGTTGAATTTTCCCGCCTTTTTAGGTGGCCATTTTGAAAATGGCGGTCAAGGAACAATTTTCAACATCAGTTTTGAAGTCGCCACAGCATGGAAAACATTCACCAATTTACACTTACCCTTCATCTTCTATAGTTTTGGAAATAAAAGATGAAAAATACGAAAATTTTAAAAATTCGGTGAAAAAAGGGCAATAACTCCTACAAGGGTTTATGGATTTTCTTCAAAATTTCAGGGTGGGTAGATCTTGATATGCTGAACATTTTTGCAATTACACTTGACCTCTATCTGTTACACTTTTTGAAATAAAAAATAAACAAGAAGAAAGCTGTCAATGTGACAGCAAACCGGGTTTTCTTTCACATGGACAGTAAATCTTACATATGGGTTGACCCTGAATATTTGAAATGTCCTTATAATTTTCATTAATTTTCAATGTTAAACCTCCCACTTGGATTTTAATCAAAAAGGAAAACTAGAGCTGTCGCCGAATGGCAACTAATTATGCCCCCGCTCATTGAACCCTGAATCAATATGGCAAGTGCATATTTAAGTGCGTGTTGATACAATACAATGTGGACACAATGATATGCCTCCCGTTTTTCCAAAATATATAAAAGGGAAGTTCTGAGCCCAAAAATCAATTCT
>MJUU01031401.1:165420-184433 GCA_002080025.1 Modiolus philippinarum | reverse complement strand
CCTGTCTCAAATACTGTAGGAGATTTGCTCCGGACAAATGATGTACCCATATGGCAGCCGCCCACCCGCCCACCATTTTAATAACCGGATTTTTCCGATGGAAAACCCGGTTAAAAATTCAAAAAATTTGAAAATTTAACAGAAAAAGGGATATAACTCCGTGATGGGTTTTCAGATTTTCTTCAAAATTGCACAGTGGATAGATCTCATCATGCTGATCATTTTTACCCTATGTCAGATTTTTNATATCTGTAACGGTTTTCAAGTTATTAGCCAAAAACTGCAATTTACCCCTATGTTCTATTTTTAGCAATGGCGGCCATGTTGTTCGACAGAGGGACAAACTGAACATCAGTTTTAGAAGCCATACCCTGATGATGAATCAGGCCAAGTTTGGATTAATTTGGTTTAGCAGTTTCAGAGAAGATGTTTGAAATTGTTGACGGACGGACGACGGACGCATAGTGATGGCAATAGCTCACATGGCCTTTTAGGCCAGGTGAGCTAATAAAAAAATGAAATTTTTGAAATTCGCCCCTTTTGGGCCCCATTTATTTCGTGAACGGTACATGCCACATGAAATCCTTCGGAATAATCCAGATTGGAAATTTTCTAAGGAGTTTACTGAAAGAAACCCCATCAAAATCCGATAAATAATTAAGATTCTACAGTCAAATATGTGAAAACAACCCATTTAACCCCTTTTTCTAAAACGGGCAGGGCCAGGAACATAAAATTATAGCCTGGGCTAAAGCATGTGCCAAGAAACATCATACTAAAATTTGAAAATGATCTGTTCACTGGAACCACAAAAATATCCAATTTTACCCCATTTTGGCCCCTTTTCTGAAACGGGTGGGGCCATAAACCCGAAATTAGTTATGCTGGCCACAGACGCCGATGCCAACGACTGCGCCATACCATAATACGAACGCAAAATTTATAAAAATATTATTAGCTAAAAAGAAATTTATCTTTCTTCAAGTAATTACTTTTCATACTATGTGCAGATACATGTATATTGTTCATCCTTTCATTATGATAAAATGATTTTATTCTATCAATTTAACTTTATAATAAACATTTATCTCCTTCATGTTAATCCTCCTCACAGATATATTCTCCTTCAGCTATTGTCCCTTGCCAACCGTAACACAATGGTAAGGTCTATAAGTGACATGCCAACACAATGGAAATTTAGCAATATTTTCAGGTAGTTAAATTGTAATTGTTATACCTTATAATATTTTCCTTATATAAATGCATTGGGGAAAAAAAATCGACAATTTGTCTGATGTATTTTCTCAAACCAAAAAATGATCTGTTCACCAGTCAACAGTTTTCAGTCTGTTGACCGACACCGATCTGTTGACCACCTGCCTTATTTTGATTGGTTCAAAAATATCACGCTCATATCACATGATCTCCTGTCGTCTGAATAACAAAACTGGCGACGTGAAATGAGATGAAATGGAGCGTATTCATTGAACATGAAAAGGTATAACAAAACAGTTATAGACTGGGTCCTCAAACAACAGTTGTTTTGTTTGACCCTCTGACTAAACTGTTGCACTCAGCCTTCGGCTTCGTGCAACAGTTCAGTCCTCGGGTCAAACAAAACAGCTGTTGTTTTCGGACCCAGTCAATAACTGTATACTGTTACTTATATTTAAAGGGAAAGTTCACTCAAAAAATTAAATTTGATATGTTATTCAAACATGTATTTTAAAACGTTGTTGCCGTGACCTGTTTCCCGGTTTTAAGTGATTATTCTATAATTTGTGATTTTGTATCAAAATTTTAACAAGCAGGGGGCTGCCATATTGACTTCTTCCGATACCTTATATAATATGATTTGATTGGTCAATACTCGATATCCACATACCATATAGGAAAAATAAACTACAATGTACGCTATCAATACATGAACATGAAGTCAGAAAAAACTATTAATTTCGAGTTTCTATTAATTATAAATAAAAAATGTTAAGAAACTAACCTTTTTTTCATAAGAATTTAAATTTCATGCATACGTTAAGTTTACTCCTTTCAAAAATGAATGTGCCACATGTGGATATTTTTCATGGTTAAGAAATTGTGCTCTTACACTTCTTTGTTGACAAAACTTAATTCTATAACATGTTACCTTGTTAATTGCAATATTGTTTATTGTCATCAATTAAAACCCCAGGTGGCTCGTGTGACACAGGTGAATTTTTTGTTCAGGTGGTCACCTGTGACACGCACGCGACAGAACTTTTTGTGTTTTTATTATGTATGAATATACACTTGTAAACAAGTCAATTTATTATTTATTCCATAGATGGAATAATGCTTGTGATGCACTTGCGATTTTCATTCACTAAAATTATTTGCATCGGTATCCAGATATATTGTAACTTTCAAAGCATATTTTTTTTCCATTAAAAATCTATAAATATTTCATTTTCAAGCATAATTCATAACGATGTGATAAAATTACAGAATACAGAATTCCCACAAGTGTTGTTTTGCAGAGAAAAGAGGGGCTTACGCCCCCTCTGAAATCTGCCTTTCGGATACATAACAAATACGAACTACATTGCAAAAAACATTTTGAGCGTTTTATGAGGCTAAAATATAGGATGGACTTTCGATGTGTTAAAATTACAGAATACAGAATTCCCACAAGTGTTGTTTTGCCGAGAAAAGAGGGGCTTACGCCCCCTCTGAAATCCGGCTTTTGGATACATAGCAAATACGAACTACATTGCAAAAAGCATTTTGAGCGTTTTATGGGGCTAAATAAAGGATGGACTTATGTTTACAACAATCATCAAGGAATTATAATAATATTCTCCATGTGTTGATGTCCGAGAGTGTACAAATTTAGTCAATTTATCTCGACATTACAACTTTGGATATTGAACTCATAATAATTTTTTTTTACTATTGACCGATTCAAACCAGTGAATATGCTCAAATATACCCGACTTCAAAACTAAATTTCTAAATACACCGACGACTTGCCGTGTACGGTGCGAGTTTGTCGTTCCCGACAAGAAGGCTGTTGGTCTTTGCTTTACCCAAGAAGCTTCAATGTTCGACAACAAGCATTGAGGTCTCCAGGTTTGTTCTTTTTCTGTTTGAAAGTTAAAAATCTGAAGATTCTTTTTTTCATACAAAAGACACTGTCCTAGTTAGTGAGGTTAAAAAAACTGAGTTTTTATTGTGCTGATGTGTGTGATTAGGATTATGTGTCTTGTGCTTTTTTNTCAGGTGGTCACCTGTGACACGCACGCGACAGAACTTTTTGTGTTTTTATTATGTATGAATATACACTTGTAAACAAGTCAATTTATTATTTATTCCAAAGTTGGAATAATGCTTGTGATGCACTTGCGATTTTCATTCACTAAAATTATTTGCATCGGTATCCAGATATATTGTAACTTTCAATATTAGGGGGCAATGGTTTTTTTCTAAAAAATATTTTGGATCTGATTTTATGTGAAAAAAATATTTTGGCTGCCAAAATGATGAAAAAATATTTTCTGAATGAGGCTTTCTGCCCCAAAAAATAATGTTAATTTTGAAAAAAAAATATTTTGTTGATACGCGTGAAAAAAATGAATAATTTGTTTCGCGCGAAGCGTGAAAAAAATTTTCTGTCAAGAAAAAAAAACCATANNNNGTTAAATGGTCGGTCCCTTACCACAAGTAATAAGTAAACAAATACTTCAATAAATCAGAGACCTATTTGCCACACACGTGTTTTTTTTTTTTTAATCACTGATCTTTTGTACAATACACTTGTGTACAATATAATCCTTAGTCACCTGGTAACAGTGTTTATTGTGGTTTGTTTATTCCCACCAAAATTTTACCTCACCTTCGCTAGGTGTGGCACACGCCTGTGCACGTATTGCAGGTAATCATAAAATTTACCGCACGTGACTTTAAGATATTTACAAGTTATAGAATACAAAAGGTGTTATTGCTTTGCCTGCATTATAGTCTAAAAAGAAGGTGTTTTTGAAAAGTAAAACCAAACTAATATGAGTTAAACAAATGCAAAATTATTATTCATATATACTGTATAATTATGCATTCCACAGAAAAAAATGCGAACATTTTGCTGATTTCCGAACAATCAACTGCAGCTTCAAAGAAGATTAAAAACCTTTTGTGCTCATGTCTCGGCTGTAAGCTTGAGATCCGACATCCATGGATATAATATGTTGTATTATTATATTTTCTCTTTTATCCGCTTTCACATCATGTATCAAGAATATATCAAGCATTTTTGAACTATCTGTTTTCAAACCTATGAGACAAGTGTAACAATGTATTTATTTCACCACAAATAATCTTTCCGGAATACATGAACTACCCTTGAATATTTAAGCCGATATCAAAATACCTTATGTTACGGAATAAAGTACACTAGTAACTAGTTTATCACCAACATAATAAAAAATGGAAGCTATGCACACGTGGGTATGTACTAGGACTTGCTTACACAAGTTCCCCTTACTTCTGACAGAGACATATAAAATGGTTTTATATTCTGTTCTGTTATTCTGTTTAGGAAAGAATTCTTTTGAATTCTGGGTTAATTGCATAAAAGTGATGAAAATGAAGAAAAAAACTAAAAGCAGATATCAAGAGATTATTTTCAGAATTTCTATGTCCTTATGAATATGAGAACGAAAATAATAAAACGATCACCTATTCAGATGCTAAAAAATAAGCAAGATATATCTTTGATTTTTTTATCACACAGGTAGGAGATTTTTGAAAAATAAGAAAACCTGACCAGTACAACGAAACTGTGGTGCGAAAATTTACTTAGAAATCCCGCATGGTAACACAATGTTATTTTTATAATAATTGTACTTGCCACTTTTCCGCAGTATACATGTACAGCGGTAATTAGATGTTGTGATATCGATTGTGTCGCCACCTATGTAAACATGGCGGACCCCCAGTAGTAATTTCTTGACATTTCTAAGTTGGTTTTTTTACTTTATGGATAAAGATATAATGTTTTTGTCGAGGTATCATGGATGTTTGACATGTAAATAACAGAATATCAAATTTTGATTTTTGACTGAACTTTCCCTTTAATATGTGTTGTGAAAAGTCCATCATAGCCTTGTTTCTACATGTAATTATCTCAAGGTTACTGTGTTTTGAAAGTGTCACTGTTACCAAATGGTTTGTGTGCTATTAAAAAATGTTACTGATACCAGTGATTTAACATGTTACAAGTGTCACTTTTACCAATGGAATCAGTTTTGTTAAAATTGTCATCTTAACCAATGGTTTCTGTGTTGTCAAAAAGGGCCAATAGACCATATCTGAGCTCTGGTATCAGGATTTACCACTTTCAGCATGTCCCAGTATAGAAAAGGTGATGTCATAGAGCCAAAAACATCACGAAATTATGTTTTTGATGTGTATTCTTGGTCCCATGTAGGGTGCATGTGTTTGTGACATAGAACTGACAAACATCAACTGGTGAATCTAAATACCAGAACTCGAATATAGTCTATTGCCACCTGTTTCTGTATTGTACAGCTTCAGTTTTCAATGGTTTTTTGTACTTTGAAAGTGTCATTGCTGCAAATGATCTATGTGCATTGTTGAAGTGTCATTGTTACCAATAGTTTCTATGTCATGTAAAGGTGTCATTGCTGCAAATGATATATGTGTTTTTAAAGAGTCATGCTACCAATAGTTTCTATGTCATGTAAAGGTGTCATTGCTGCAAATGATATATGTGTGTTGTTAAAGAGTCACTGTTACCTATAGTTTATACGTCTTGTTAAGAGTGTCATAGTTACCAATAAGTTTTGGGTCTTTTTAAGAGTGTCATTGTCACCAACAAATTGTGTATTGTTAGAGTATAATTGTTACCAATAGTTCAAGTGTCATTGCTACCAATGGTTTGCGTCTCTCTTTTATGTCCCCAATATCTTTGCAAGAGATTTACAAAAATTTGGGGAAAACTTCAAAATTTCCTATCAGATGAAAAATAAAAATCTGAAATATTCGTATGGAAGCGAGATTTTGGCTTGTATAGCTAGGAAGTTGGAAGAGCTACACAAAATTTGTCGAGAATGAAAACAAAAAGCTGTTGCTGATTGGCAACCAGGTATACCTCCATTCATTGAACCCTTGATAAAAAATTCATGTTTTCACTACATTTCGTAACCAAGTCTGAAGTTCATCAAACACAAAGTATGCATCTGACAGGACTCAAAATAAAACTTTTCTTACAACTGACCATATGGATATTGCATATCATATTGCATATTGCATATAAATGAACCCCTCTTATAGAAACTGAGAAATGCGCCAAAAAATTCAAGTTTTCAGTACCTTTCTTTATAACTAAGCCACATTTCTTCAAATCTGACAGGACTCAAAATATGACGTTCCTTAAAACTAATCATATAGAGGCTGCATACCAATTCTGAAATCAATCCCTCTTGTAAAAGATGAGAAAAAATTAAATGTTTTCACTACATTTCATAACCAAGTCCACATTTTTTCAAAAAAGATACACATCTGAAAGGACTCAAAATAGGATGTTCCTCACAACTAACCATATAGAGGCTGCATACCAATTTTGAAATGAATCCCTATTGTAGAAGCCAAGAAAAATGTCACAGATATAATTTTCAGACTAACTGACTGACAAGATGAATCCAGTATACCCCAATATATCGAGTGGGGGTATTATTTATGTTACTGAGAATTTGATTATAATTGCATGGAAAACAAAACACAGATGTACTATCAATATCATACTATCGCAGAATATTACCTGCCCTTTTTGTTCTACTTTTTGTCTCAGTTCATCAAGCTTACCTCTTGTTTATTATGGTCTTTGGAATGATTCAATTTTCCGGCTCCTTCAGCACTCCCACGCCTGGAACGCGTTTTCTTCTTCTTCACAGGAGATCCTACAATTTATTTCTTTGCCTTCAATTTTGTACAATCAGATAACCTCAAACCACTGTTTTCTTAATATATCAAGTACTGCAACTTCTGAACTTGGATACAACAAAACATATTTGAGAAGGAATGATGCTTACAAATCTTCAGAATGGCAGTCAGCAATGTTTTTAATTTTCAATGAATGTCTAAGTGTGGATTTGGTATTTGAATCCCTTATGAATAAAAATTGAAAATCTGATGACAGATGGCCAAGTCAGTTTTTTATTTAGAATCCATTTAGACACTCCTGTGATCCAGAATGGCCGATACCAAAGGGATGGAAGCCATTTTGAATTTTGAGCTAGGAAAACCGACAATGACCATGCATGTTATATATTTGGAAAAATTTCAAGGTGAAAGAATTTTCACAAGATAAACATGACTTTCAAATAGGCTTCAATGTGTTCCTACATCTGGTGTTGAGGCTCATCGTGGATTAACAATCAGTGCTTGAATAACATTTGAAGACACATCACAAATGAAATTAAGTTTTTAAGCCTGGAAACCATGAAGAAGCTGGATGTCCCTAATAGCTTTCCCCTTCCGCTCTACTCATGAACCCATCTAATATTTACCATTTGCAATACAAATGAATAACAAAATAACAAAGTATCTGTAAATTACTTTCTGCATATGGCCATTTCGACAACTTTGATAAAATCAATACATTTGGTAGACAATAAACCAAAAAGAGGCTCTCAAGAGCCTGTATCGCTCACCTGGACCATGGCTGACATAAAAGATGACTGGCATTTCCAATAGGGTCAAGAGTTTTAACTATGTTCCCGCTGGCCGCCATCTTGGATGAGGTACGGACCTGTCGGATACCTTTTTTGGAAGAGACCATCTAAGGACTATTGTGACTATGTTTGGTTCTAATTGGACTAGTAGTTTAAGAGATCTTTCAATATGTTTCCATAGGGTCCAATGTTAAAACTATGTCCCTGCTGGTGGCCATCTTGGATGAGGTACGGACCTGTCAGATACCCTTTTTGGAAGGAACCATCTAAAGACCATTATGACTAAGTTTGGTTCTAATTGGACTAGTACTTTCTGAGTAGAAGATCTTTGAATGTCTTTGCCCATTGGGTCCAATGTTAACACTATGTTCCCTGCTGGCGCCAATCCTGGATGAGGTAATCACCTGCCGGATGCCTTTTCTGGAAGGTACCATCTAAGGACCATTATGACTAAGTTTGGTTCTAATTGGACTAGTTTTTTTCTGAGAAGATCTTTGAATGTCTTCTCCCATAGGGTCCACTGTTAAACTATGTTCCCCGCTGGAAGCCATGTTGGATGAGGTACAGATCTGTGGGATACCTTTTTTGGAAGGGACCATCTAAGGACCATTGTGACTATGTTTGGTTTCTACTTGGACTAGTAGTTTCTAAGAAGAAGATCTTTGAATGCCTTTTCCATAGAGTCCAATGTTAAAACTATGTTCCCTGGTGGCGGCCATCTTGGATGAGGTATGGACCTGTCGGATACCTTTTATGGAAGAGACCATCTAAGGACCATTGTGACGAAGTTTGGTTCAAACTGGACTAGTAGTTTCTGAAAAGAAGATCTTTGAATATCTTCTTCCATAGGGTCCAATGTTAAAACTATGTATCCCCCCACCCCCCGTGCGGCCGTCTTGGATGAGGTACGGACCGGCCAGATACAATTTTTAAAGGGGACCACCCAAGGACTATTGTGACCAAATTTGGTTCCAATTGGCCCAGTCGTTTCAGAGAAGATCTTTGAAGGAAAAGTTTATGCCGGACGGACGCCAAGGGATGACAATAGCTCACCCTGGCATAGCCAGGTGCGCTAAAATTGGTAAAAATCTGATGGAGAACGAATATATTACATCTAAATGAAAGCAAAAATTAGCCAAGGAAAATGCTTTGCACTAGACAGATACTCCTTAGTTTTAAGCAAGTTTTCTAAAATCTAGACACTGAAATTTCTAAATAAAATCCGAGACCTTTCCTTAAAAATTTAGGTAATGAATGTTTACAAAGAGTGCCTGGTTATAGTAACCTCATTATTTTGCTGTCCATCAAAAGTGCATGAATATATGCAATGTACAATGGTCCTACTATTTCAATAAACAGAAACTGAAACTTAAGTTGTGAATTGGGACATAAATTTGAATGAAAGTCAATCAGCCAAAAAATATAGGTCATTTCAACTTAGTCTTGAATTGATGCTGACCTATATTTCCAGATGCATTTATATTAAAGGTTAAATGATCCCATCATATAAAGAAACCAAGATTTAAACTTTAAATTTAAATCTATATGTCAAAGTGGTCCAACTTTCCCTGGATCCTTAGCTATCATCCGAGTTCCATGCATACATTGATTCTCTATCATTCACCAGACCCCATTCAAAGGACTTAAAACCTAAACAAGAATCTCTCACAAGCCTGCATCACACACACAAATCATGGCCGACATCCAAATATTAACATGATAAATGGAATTTCAAATAGGATTTTTGTTCCAACCTTGGACTTGATGCAGACTTGCAATACAATATTCTAAAGGACCACCTGAGGACTGTTGGGATCAAGTTTAGTTCCAATTGGAATGGTTGTTACAGAGACCAAATTTTTAATGGGTACCATGTTAAACTATGGTCCCTGATAAAAGGCCGTCTTCGATGAGGTACAGATTGAAAGTGTTTGCCATAGGTTCCAATGTTCAGCTATGTTTGCTGCTGGCAGCCATTTTTGATGAGGTACCCATCTGCCCATTACCTTTTTTTTTTTGGACCCTTGTGAGCAAGTATGATTACTATGAACGTGGACATCAATTTTCATGGTTTTCATAAATATCACTATTTGGTGGGTACTTTAATTCATGGTTTCAAATAATATGCATTTCAACTCTTAGAGAAAAATGCATTTCGTTGGGAACTTAATTTCGTGGTTTTAGTGAACCATGAAAACCACAAAAAATTGGAACCCCACGCACAATAGTACTTTCACTGTATTTAAGATCTTTGAATGTGTTTTCTACTCGGTCCAATGTCAAGTTAATGTTTCCCACTGGAAGCCATCTTGGATGAGATACAGACCTGCAAAATATCTAGGTTGGAAGGGACCATCTAGGGACTTTAGTTTGGTTTGAATTGGACCAGGACTTTCCGAGATCTTTGTACCCGTTTTGCATAGGGTCCAATGTTATATTAAGTTGCAACTGGTCACCATTTTGGATCAGGTACAGACATGCTGGATATCAATTTTGGAAAGGACCACTGCAATTAAGTTTGGCTCTAATTGGACTAGTGGTTTCTAAAAGACTTTTAAATGTTTTTCCAATAGGGTCCCATGTTCAATTATGTTTCAGACTGGCAGCCATCCTGGATAGGATGTAGGCCTGTCAGATACAAGGACTATTGTGACTAAGCTTGGTTCCAATTGCTCAAGTGGTTCAAGGGATCTTTGAAAAAAACACCAAATTGGAACCATCTTGAGGAAAAACAGAAACAAAACTTTATCAAAATTAATAAGAACCTTACTCTAGTTCGAAGATCTATGTTGAAATTGTTCACATATATTGGGAAAAACAAGCTAAGAGGCGACTATGTAATTACATAATGATTTATTTGTTTCAGCTGTAATAAATAACTTTTGGACGAGGTAATCATGCCCGATACCTATTTTGAAAGAAACCATTTAAGGAACATTGTGACCAAGTTTGGTTATAATACCTTTACTTTAAGTCTCCAAGAAGGTCTTTGAATATCTAATGTTAAATGTTACGACCTGTTGGACACCTTTTTTGGAGGGGTCCATCTAAAGACCATTGTGACTTAATTTGGTTCCAATTGGACTGGTAGTTTCTGGGGGGGGGGGGGTTCTTTGAAAATGTTTTCCATAGAGGAGAACGTTTAACCTACAGTCCAAACAGGGTGTTTGGATGTTTCAGTTACAAACCACAACACTTGTCTGAGCAACATTACATAGAAACATATTGGCAGAGTCATAGATGTTGGTGTAAACATCAGCAATTCTAATCATTTTCCCTCTTGTCAGAATAGGGCATTTAGTTTGCCCCTTGGCCCAACTTAGAAGGTACTGGCCTGCCCAATACCCTTTTTGGAGAGAAGTTTCAAGGATTATTGTAACTAAGTTTGGTTCTGATAGGACAGTATCTTTGAATATGATTTCCACTGGGACCAATGTTTAACTATGTTCCCACTGGTGACCATCTTGGTGGTGCAGAAATGCCAGATACAATATTTAAAGGGACTGTAGTGACCAAATTAAGGTCTAATTGCCTAGTCATTTCAGAAGGGATCGGAGATAATAAGTTAACGAAATGGACGCCAAGTGATGGGAAAAGCTCATCCCGTCTATTGCAAAAACTCTTATTTACGACATGTTTTCGCAGAAGGCTCACTTGTTTGAATATGGAAGGTATCCTTTTTATTTATGGTATTCACTAACCCAGTAGTCAGTGCCCCAGTACTGGCCGAAACATTCTCGAAACTTGCAATATCAAATTTTTTGGAACATTTAGTTTAAAACAAAGGAGTATCTTCCTCTTGCAAAGCTATGTCCTTCACTGATTCTAGCTATCCATTTAGATCTTGTTGGTTCTTTTTTTTCTGTCAGTTTTTATATATCTTTCAATTATTTGGTCTTGCAAGTATTTGATCTGCACTGAAGATCCACAAGTTGTGGAAATGACCATCTGCAGGAACTAAATCAACAATAATTTCAGTGTTATTTAGACAAGCTGTAGGGACTACACTGCAGTACTACAAACAGTATGCATCTTTTATCCACAATTTAAAGCAGTACTTTGTTACCAAGTAAAAAGTGGTGAGGAAAAGCTTGGTTCTATACATAACAGTGGAATCATTAACCCCGAATTTTGTTTGATATTCAGATTGTCACAGGCAATATTTGACTTGTGAAAGAGGGGCAAGAAACCATCATTTTACAATCAGAAGTCTTCATGGAGTACCATTTCCTGATAATTACAGTTTTCATGGAATTGCTGTATTTTCAGTATATCTATAATGTTGCACTTGTTACTGTTTAATACTTATTTTCTTTGTTTTAAGATCCTGATAATTTTGAGACTTCCTTTTTCATGTATTTGTCCTTTATATTAGGTGTGTAGTGTATAACTAAATTGATACTGAAATCATGAAACGCAAGGCTTTTTTGCTAGCAGCAAGTTATTACAACCTGTTAATTTTAGATGTTTTTCATAAATTGTAGACATTTCTCTGTAATGCACTTTCTGGCTATTTGGTTATTTGATTTAAGTTAGGATTAAAATCATTTTCACTGTTATGAACAGATTTTGTTGCATCTTTTAAGCTGTTGAAGTTGCTTTTTAAAAATTTTTGGAGTTGCACATCACCACCACTGAAATTTTTCAAGTTCCAAACAAACTTTGTCCTGTCATTATTGCCATGGAAATACAAACATACTTAAAGGAGACAGGCATTGTTAAATGTCACATTTGCAAGTCAAAATATGGTATAGGCTTGAAATTGGGACTGGAAGTAATTTGACAACTTTTCTTTCATACAAAATAATTGCCTGAAATTTCCCTTTGTCATAAATAATGTTTTACCCCCCAAATTTGAAATACTGTGAAAGTACTTTTATTCATGGACATAAATTTTCATAGTTCATAAATATCACTATTTTCTGGGTTTTGAAATTCGTGGTTTCCAATTCTATCCAATAAAAATAAAGGGCTATGCCGAGCGCAGCATAATACGACCGCAGCATGTCGACCACTGAAATTTGAACAAGTGTAAACTAAAATGAATGTGGACACAGTAATTTGCTGGACACAATAAGGACCTTGTCACAGAAATTAACTGGACACAAACTAGTGAAAATAAAAATTAGCTCTTTTAATCCCTTATTACTAGGATATTGTAAGAGCTAAGAAATTCTGTTGACTACCATCAAGAGAAATCCAAAGAAAAAACTCAGGTTGAAATCCAATTAAAAATAAAGATTTCACATATTTTGAAGTATTGCAATTTGGCCCCTTTTTTACCCATTATAGCTTAGAAACCAAAGACCAATGCAAAATATACTGCCATATCACTGAAAGCTTAAAATGAGAACAATCCAAAGATAAAGATAAATTTTGACCTCTTTGACCCCTTATAGCTCGGAAACGGTAAGAGCTACATCAAATATGTGGATATACTGCTGAAAGCTTACATTGAAAGGAATCCAAAGGAAAAAATCCCATCAAAATCTGATTACACATTTCTAAAAATTGCAATTTTGGCCCTTTTGACTCCTAATAGCTCGGAAACGGTAAGAGCTACGCCAAATCTGTCGACATACTATTTAAAGCCTACAATGAGAGGAATCTAAAGAAAAAAATCCCATTGAAATTGGATGAAAAATAAAAATTTTAGGTAATCTGCATATTTTCAATTTTTGCCCCGTTGGGCCCCTCATAGCTTGGAAAAGGAACAAGTTATCAAAAATCTAATGGTGCAGCGCTATTTTAATTTTTCATAAGGAATCCACTGCAAAAAACTGCATCAAAATCGGACTAAAAATAAAAATAATAAACTTTTGAAATTGGCCCCCCTTGGGCCCCATTTATCTCGTGAATGGTACATGCCACATGATATCCGTTGGTTTTCTGCTGATTGGAAATTTCCTCAGGAAGACACTAAAAGAAACCCCATCAAAATCCGATAAATAATAAAGATTCTACAGTCAAATATGTTAAAACATCAAATTTATCCCTTTTTGGCCCCTTTTTTCAAAACGGGTGGGGCCACAATGACCAAAACTAAGCGAAGCCTTCCTTTTGTGCCGAGGAACCTTGTGTTAAAATTTAATAAGGATTGGTCAACTGAAACTAAAGTTATTGACCAAAAACAAAAGTGTCTACAGACAACAAGGACAACGCCGCCGACGCCGACGACAGCACCATACCATTATACGACCGCAAAAATTTTTGCGGTCGTATAAAAACTAGGAAAAAATGCATTTCGTTGGACCTTAATTATGTGGTTTAAGCTAACCACGAAATCCATGAAAATTGGAACCCCACGAAGAATAGTACTTTCACAGTATTATCAGTAAAATAATGTTTAATCCTGAAATTTTGTAAATTCTCTGTTAATAGTATGGCAATGTATCTATTTTTCACTTTTAATTCATAGTTCAGATCATAAATGATCTATTACAAAATAATAAAAATTTGTAGATGTTATTTATAAGTTTCATTTCCATTAAAACTATCAATTGGCTTTCCGTGTTTTCTATATAAAAATGAGCAAACTTAAAAGTTAGTTTTTGGAGAAAACAAGCATGGTGTCCAATATCTTTTATGCAGATTTCAGGTTTCTGGGATGGAGAAATAAGTCTGTATGTACCTTAAAGTATGACAATTAGTAGTTTTATTTCCCCAATTTATTGCATGCATCTTTTTTATCTGACTATCAAACATCCTCCAGAATTTTCCATGAAAATAGTACTGAAATTTTCTCACTGAATTCATTCTTCCTTTGTGGGACACATTTCCATGAAATAAACATTTGTTGATGATGTCTACTTGTTATCGTAAGGGCTATTCCATTAAAATGGACATCAGGTAGGTAGGATAGTCTTATTTTGACATTGGTACATGAGTCATTCTGGGTATGCAGCCACTATTCGTATGTCGAGTTTTCTATTAAAAGATTTTTGTTTGTGGGGGTATTTTTTAAGTCCCTTCCTGTCCACCTACGTACATTTTAATGGAATAGCCCTTAATTTTTCTATGTAATCTGTCTTCAGTGCAAAACAAAATGAGGTACTAGTTAACTACTTTGTCTTTTTTGCCCTATGAATTTCAGCTTTTGACAATTCTCTTTGGTTATTTTGTTATTACCACCATAGCTTGTAATTACAAAATAAAAATTTACCGAACAAAAATATCCATGTAAACTACACAAAAGCTTGAATGTGGAATGAACAAAAAATTTCACAAATAAAAAGCACAGTGCAGAATGTATCAATATGTTGAGGTATACAAACAAACTAGTATGTTTTTTTTTCTATTTTTATTTGACATGAGATCTACAATAATTTGACAATGGGGTCACTGTGTATGTACACATAATGAAAATCTACACTATAAAATGATACAATACAAAAATTTGTATATCTATTATAAAGCATAAATTTAGCTATATGAATATTTACAATATTTCTTGTAGAAAATAAAAGAACAAAAAAATTGTTATGACACTGCACAATATATGTAAAATGAAGCATTTTATAAAAAAAATTCTCTTAGTAACATTTCTTTGTTCAAAATTGTGCGTAAATTTCAAAGTACATAAATAACATGATCTTGACAACAAGGAATGGACAATGATATTAGCCATGGAGTGCTGCAAATGTGTGATGATGAGGCCATGTTTCTGCACTGGTTAATTGAATTGCAAAGTTTGAACTTTATTTCAAGTTCCTGTATTCATCTTTGACCCTGTGTGAAATCTTGAATTAATTTACATGAATTGAAAGATCTGGTGTTTAATTTCTAGTTGGAATTAAATACCAGTCTCTTGTTATTACAATCAAAATTTTATAAAATCAAAAGATTGTTTCAAATAAAGCATGGCAACATCTTCAGAAAAGATGCTCAAAGAGAAAGGTTTATGTTCTCATGGCTCATATCAATGTTAAAAACAATCTTAACAAACAGACGACCTCAACATCTTAACACATTCTGCACTCTTGGCGATTTATATTTGTTTTTATTAAATTAAATGCTGGATTTCAATAACTTCTAGGAACAAAACAATAGACACAAATTAAAAATCCACCTTTTCACAGCCCTGCTGCTCACGAAAATAAAAATTTCTTGCACAACCAATGCAAATCAGTACACATTCAGCATTTGACATGATGAAACATTCAGCAATGTGATGGCTTGACGATAAATGACCACACGACAGACATGTATTAATGACAAAGAATTATGACATTTGCTCAGATCATTGTGTGAAAGTTTTTTGTGGCCTTTCTCTAACCTGACTCAGAATCACTGGACTCAGATGAACTTGAAGAACTGCTATCACTACTGGAATCAGTACCAGATGAACTACTGCTACCATCAGTTAAACGGCTGGCCCCGTCGACATCAACCACACCACCTTCTTCTGAAAATAAGATATACATACCAATTTATGACTAAATCTCCATCAAAGCATATTAATTTGCTTACATTTACTATGAAGCAATACATGCCTGAATAAAATCTATGCCATCAGTTATTTTTCATATGAAAACTCAATACAATTACAACTTCGTAAAAATATGGCAAAAGTGGTTACTTGTACATAGCTTCAATCAACTTACCTCTCTTGGCTTTCTTTGCACTGCTTCCAAGCTTTTCATGAACAGCTTTCAATTTTTGTTCCAATTCCTGTTTTTTCTCCTTTTGAGCTTCTTCTCTAGATTTCCCAGAGGCTTTTTTGGCTGAAATATGTGTTAAATAAACTATTACAGTGAATGCGTAATTGTTTCATGAAAGCAAATCAAAAGAAAGATAGGCTTTAACATATTGATGTTCTTCAAAAGGAACAATGAAAACCAAGTGCAGTACAGTATTACCACCCCTGTCTCCAACAAAGCAGAAGTATATATTCTATTCAATTGCTACAGTACTCTCACAACTTGAGATGTTTCAGTGAAGAAGTTCATTGGTTGATAAATTTCAGTAACGACATTTTGAGAAAGTTTTCCAGAGAAAAACAAGATGTGTTTGTGAAACACTATGCCCCCGGCAGCAACCATGTCTACCATACAAAATAAATACTAAAATTGCAATCACTAGAAATTAAGGTTAAGTAAACATTTGTTCTAAGCTCAATTAGATCTATCCGCATATAGAATATCAAGCCTCTTGCAATTGTAATTTACGAGCTAAAAGCAAAATCTAAATTTTGACCTCTGTGACCTTGACCTTTGACCTGACCTAAATGAAATTCGCATAATGATATTCAGCTTTATATGATCAATATACATGTCAAATATGAAGGTCCTATCACATCTGGTTGGAAAAATATCAGCAATGTTTAAGTTTTCAAATTTTCACTCAGTGACCTTGACCTTTGACCTGACCAAAATTTTTTTGGTGAATTTGTATTAAGCTTAATAAGATCTATTCATATATAGAATATCAAGCCTTTAGCAATTGTAATTAACAAGCTATATCAAAACCTAGATTTTGACCTTTTGACCTCTGTGACCTTGACCTTTGACCTGAACTTAGTGAAATTTGCACAATGTTGTTCAGTTTCATATGACCAATATACAGTAGGCCAAATATGAAGGTCCTATCACATCCAGTTGAAAAGATATAGGCAATGATAAAGTTTTTGTTAAAGTTTTCAATTTTGCACTCGGTGACCTTGACCTTTGACCTGACCCAAATTTTTTTGGTGGATTTGTATTAAACTTCATTAGATCTATTCACATATACAATATCAAGCCTCTAGCAATTGTAATTAACGAGTTATAGCAAAATCTAGATTTTAACGTTTTGACCTCTGTGACCTTGACCTTTGACCTGACCTTTGTGAAATTTGCATAATGATGTGCAGCTTCACATGATCAATACACATACCAATTATGAAGGTCCTATCACATCTGGATCAAAAGTTATGAACCAGGTTAAAGTTGCGGACAGACAGACATACAGACAGACAGACGGACAGACAGACAGACAGGACAAAAACAATATGCCCCCGATCTAAAGATCTGGGGGCATAAAAATAATGGATTTCAATCTTCTTAGCTACTGCTAATTTGGAAATGCAATGTAAAAATTTATTTCATGATTTTCCAAAATTTCCAAAGAAGTAATTTTTAAAACAGATGCACAAATTGACACTAATGATTCAATAATACTGTTAAAAATGACAAAAACAGTATTCTTAAACAGTATGTCTTTCAGTGTTTGTTTATCTTTGGAACAACCTACTTTTTTTTTTTAATTTAGGTTTACTGAAACTACACTTTGGCAGATTCTCAGCCCTCCTCATGTAACCCGCCAACATTTTATCAATCAGAAAACTAGAGGCTCAGACACTGAGCCTGTATCGCTCACCTGACAAAGATGCTTTTAAGCCATGCCTATGCTGATGACCAAAAATTACTTTCCTATAGGGTCTAATGTTAAGCTATGTTCTCTACTGACATCCATGTTTTTGTTAGATTTAATTGAAATAAGTATTCTTTGTTAATATCTTACAATTCATTACTCCAATACAGTTAAGTTAAATTTGCTTTGATGGTTTCAGAGTAGATCATGCAAATGAAGATTTTCCCATAGGATCCTATGTTAAACTATGTTCCGCACTGGCTACCATGTTTTTGGTATCTTTGCGCATGCGCAAAGATAGCTATTGTTACCGGAGCTCAACTCAATTCCCCAGTTTTCTCACTACCCTTTTACAGCAATTTTCCTTTTACTGAATGCAGTTTCAATAGGATTTTTGGTAGCTCTCCAGGTAATTAAATAGGTTTTTCAATAGCAGTTTGGCCTTCAAGGTAGAAAGTTCACCATATGCCCATTCATACATGTAGTTGGGTGTGTGCCAATTTACCTGATGTTGATTTCACCCACAGAGATAAGTTACATTTGAACTATTATTATGTATTGGAGCAAACAAAGAGATGGGATGAACTTTATATAGACTAAATTTAAACAGTAATGGTACAACAGTTTTATTTCTTATCTAATTGTATGAAAAAATGCATCTTTATCCTTGATTGGCTATTTCAATATTAAAAACAAGTTTGGGTGAACTTGACTTGTTTCCTGTTGAAATTGACACCAGGTAAACTGGCCCATATCCAGGACAAATACAATGAATGGCTATGTGACCTTTCTACCTTGAGGGTCAAACTTCTATTGAGAAACCTATTGTAACTACCTGGAGAGCTACCAAATTTTCTATTGTGAGTGCATCCAGTAATAGGAAAATTGCTGTAATATTCAAACACAAGAAAGAAGTCCCATTTTCATAACATAAAC
>MJUU01031401.1:128427-151312 GCA_002080025.1 Modiolus philippinarum | reverse complement strand
GACAGAGTGATTCCTATATACCCCCCTTAACTTCGTTCGTGGGGGGTATAATAAAACATGTAAGTCAAGTGACCTATTTTTGCCTGGATACTGACCCAAACTTGCCTACCCCTCTTGATAAAAAAAATACCAAGTTCCTAAATTGCAATAAAAAATAATAAAGCACTAGTAATTGTCATAAAATATTTAAAGCAAAGAAACTACATTTACAGTGAATGCCACACAATATAATCACACCAAACTCGCACACAGAAGACCCTTATTCAGATTAAAACATATAATTTTCTACTTAACATTATTCTAACATCCCTTTTTACAACCAGAAATGCCAATTTATCCTTAAGGTGGCTCACTCATCACATTTTTGAATTTGTGTCGGATTTCGGACCTCCTCTGGTTTTCTCCAGTTCAATGGCTTAAAGAATTTTGCCCACAGATCCACACCTTTTAATGTATGAATGTCTTCTATATGTCAAATTAAGACACCTGACAATTTTTCATAAAATTCTTGATATTACTTCCGGTTTAACCCTACTGCTAGCTCTTGCTAGTGCCCGTACCAAGTCCAGCTCTGGTTTTCTCCAGTTCAATGGCTTAAAGAATTTTGCCCACAGATCCACACCTTTTAATGTATGAATGTCCTCTATGTCAAATTAAGACACCTGACAAGTTTTCATAAAATTCTTGATATTACTTCCGGTTTAACCCTACCGCTAGCTCTTGCTAGTGCCGGTACCAAGTCCAGCTATCCTGAGTTCCTATCGTTGTCCATGTTTGTCTTTTGTCATTTTATTGTTTTTCTCGTGCGGTTCCCTGGCGGATTGTGGCCTGTGATTGTGGTTTACGGCCATTGTAGGTGTTTCCTGTTATCTTTCTTTATATTAATTCATAGTTTTAGACAAAAAAAAAGTCCTAATGTTAAATTAAGGGAAAATCAAGAGAAATCCCTTTCCCGCCAAATTTTTAATGTCCTCTATCTCCATTGAAAGCACATGGACCTATATATTTCTTTTAACCATTTCGTCAAGTCTAAAATGCTTATTCAATTTAAATAGGTTTCAAGAAATCCTTGATAAAAATAACATCAGGAGTGAGCCTCCTTAATATATGAAATCACAATGAAAGGACAAACTGAAAATTTTCTGCAAATACTGCAAATTGACCATGGTAAACCATCATAGTGCACAAGAGAAGGCCTCAATAAATTTGAATGCAAGTCAATAAAGCAGAAAACCAAATTTTCTTGAAGACTGTCAGCCAACCTAAGAAGCACCTGCATGCAAAAGTTTGATGACCCTTCAGTGCATATAGAAATATACGCTCAAATGCCGGCACATATGTAGACAAAGGCCATACTCCAATAGTCAACATACCTTTGTAAAGCTGACTTTAACAGGACATGACAGGATATACAAGATTTCAATGCACTTGACAACTATTTATATAAATATGACATTTACACAATGTATCTAGGCTTAATTGCACTTTGTTGCTTCCTTATGAATACTTTGTCACTTTACAAATGCACTACTGATCTCTTACCTTAATACTACCTAAATCCATAGGCTTTTTAATTATGTCATAATAATCATGCAGCCCAAGCATTTCTGCATCCACTGGCTTATAAAAAGGCCAAGCATAACCCTGAAAAAAAATTGTAATCATAGTAAATTTTCAACAAGCAAACCATTCAGAATGACCATTGCATCATTTTCTGCAAATGATAGAAATACATCAGGGTTTATACCAGAGTTCGCAAAGATTTTTGGCATGTCAGTCATTGGACTGGCAAAATTAGAATTTCAGTCAGCCTTACCATATTTTCCGAACCTATGTAACCTACAATGGTCATTTCTGGGACCATCACATTATCAGGGATGATCTGACAGAAGTAGTTAAATAAATATCAGTATGTAATAAAAGAATTTTAGTGGGCAAATCTTTATAATAGCAGATATCCATTTCAAAAGTGGAGGCAAATCATCCCTGCATTATGTGGCTTACATACCATAATATGCAAGACCCGGCAGTTTTTTTTTTTACTTAGGGATTGACAGAGGACAATTTTACACTCTGTTTTGCATTTTTTACCAAGATATTGACATCTGAAGGAGTTTCAAGGATCAATTTCAACCAGTTTTCAAGGGCAAAAATTTCTACGTAGAAAAGTAATCTTTTTCAAAAATATGATCATATTTCAAGATGGTCAGGTAATAAATACTCGTGTACCCAAAATTGGATGGTTAGATAACTTACTTGTAACCTTTTTGGGGGAGAAATTTAAAATTATAATAAAATTATTTCAACATGTTTAATTCTTCTTAAAACAGTCTTTCAAGCAGTTTCAAGGACTTCCTACGACATTTTAAGTTCTTTCTTATGTCCTCAATTTTCCGGCCTTTCAATTTAAATTTCCAACCCTGATACATATAACTTTGCATTCCATTAATCATACATGTACTCAAGACATATCTGACTAAGTATAAGATAATTACAAAGGTAACAACATTGCTACAATTCTACTTCAATTAGATTTGTAACTTTTCACTTAAAGTCTCTTCTTCATGAAATGATTAATCTCTGAACATAACAAAACTTTTAGTTATATTTCTACTAGAAAACTAAACAATGAAAACTGAAGAACCAAGAATTGACAACTTTTTGTACTGGTAGGCTGCACAACAAAACATAATATACACTAGCTAAAGGAAAGTCAAACTATATTACATCAAACAAACTCACAAGTCTAACTAATGTAAGATTTATAAATTGGCCTTGTTGCCTTGACAACTATCAATAATTATGCAACAAGCTGAACGAAGCAGACTTAGGTGGTACGGGGGTCTAAAATTTTGTCAGATAGAATTTTCTAATATTTTCATGATTTACCCTTTGTTATTAGAGCATATAAAAAATAAAATAAAAATAAGGGGTCACCGGCCATATAAGAATGAAATACGAAATGTAAAAATCAGCTATTTTGGTTGAAATAATAGGGAAAATAGGGAAAATTAGCGAATTTTAACAAAATTTTAAATTATTCTAGTCACATCGGATAGAATTTTTCAAAATTTGGTAAATTAATAGCTTATATACTGTTCTTCAATTTCAATGAAAAAAATTGGGGGTCACCAAACTTATTTTTGAATAAATTGCAAAAAACTCATTTTTTCCTATTATTTCTTTACAAATTATCTCCCCCTAATGGAACAGGAATTAGCGGAAAGGTTCAATATTTTGCATGGTTACTTAATAAAGTGGCATATTTCATCAAATTTAACTATTGTAAGACATTGAAAATGGTTTCGGCAACGTTCCCATTGTGAATTCCATTTTGAGTCACATGCGCAAGAATGATGCGCAATTTTAAACTCCCGTACTACCTTAATCAGTTGTGCTATTCAACCTGAGTGACTTTATCATTGATATACAAATCACAATCGAATAGTTATACTTATTTTTAAATAGATTTTATATACACAGATTTTAGATGCAAATTTATTGGGATTAGTTTCTCAATTTGCCATATGTTTACTTTACATCTTTGACAACAATATTTTGTTGTTTCCTAAAGTGAAAAAAATATACTGTTTGTATTGTTATTTTCACTAGTATCAATATGAAATTTAAGTGCCTTCCAGCCCTCCAATACATTTAATAATGGAATTAACCTTAACTCAGAAATCTGGTACAATTACAATGCAAAAAATCTGTGTGAAATCAAAAACTAACGTCTATAAATGTTAAATGGTCAATTAATGTGTTCTTCAAAAGCATGTGTGAAACTGCCAACCAATAATTCTTAGTCATACAATATTGTTCAGACAGCTTGAATTGTTTTACTTTTCACCTCATTTTTACTGTATGCTTTTCAACTGAATCATTAAATATAGTATTAAGAACATTAGTTATCTCTATCCATTTGTGCATACATCAGCAAATTATTCAACGATGCAAGATCTGTTTGAAAAAGAGAACAATTGATTATCTACAAGAAACTTACAGCATGCTTTTTGGCCATTAATTCTTTAATAAGATTATTGCAAAACTTCAGCTGTTCAGACAATTTTCCTTTCTTACTCTTTGATACTGTTTTTTCCTGTAAACAAAACAAATATTCACATCAAATAGTTAAGCATAACACAAATCTAAGGTCATCCGAAAATTCAAATGAGTGTATTGCTTCTTGGAATGGTACCGGTAAAAAAATTGTGTAACTATTTTTTGGCATAATTCAGGGTAAAAAAAATAATGGTGGATTTCAAAATACCTGCTTTCACTTCTGAAGTTGGCCTGTTTTGTGGTCATAACTTGCATATCAAATAAAGTTATGTAATTTTCTTTCACAAGTTAATAATAGAAAACCTTCCAAGAAGTCTTGTGTAAAACCTAAGAACTTTGTGGCCAGGGAAAAATAAACTTTATTAATTACTCTTGAAAATAAAATTGAGGTATCATATAAAGAATTTGGGATGAAATTTATGCCATGCCTCAAGTTCTGCCAGCAATTGAAAGGTTTCTGTATGTGAATCGTACCAGCCCTTTTCAACTAGGCTTGTAAATTAACTGAAGTATGAAAACACTAGTGCAAAACAATTTAGACGCTATTGTAATAACTTATAATACAAACATTAGTGCATACCATGCAAAAAATGTATCGATGGGAACAATTCATAAAATAAGTGTAACTACTGGGTCTGAAAAATGTGTTTTCCAACACTTCCATATATTTACAGATGGAATGGCACTAGGACAACTTGGTAAACTTACTGGATCTGGAGAATCTTCCTCAAGTAAATCTCTCTTTGGTTTTTTGATCGGTCGATTGCTTTCTCGTCTAGTGGGAGGAATTTTGGAGGGAACTACTTTTTCTATTTTTACTGTAGGCTCAAGAGAAGGGTTTTTTGGCATTGTTGCCACTACAGGTGTTGTTGTATCAGCTTTTCTTTTCACACCTCTTTTCAATGTCTGAAAAATAAAAATTCACAAATATAATATGGCAAGAAAAGAAATTGACTTTAAAACACAATTTTATCCAAATTTGTACTAAGATATTTAAATTATCTACACTGATCCAATTTCTTTACCATTCAAATGATAATCTTTTCACTTTTTCGAACATCAGAATTTGCAATGTTTTAAAACCAGAACTGATATAATTTACCTTTGCCGGTTGCAATCTATATCTAGATATTTTACTGGCTTACTTTCATATGATCAACAGGTTAGGGCAGAGAATGTCTAACATTTTCCTCATGATATTAAATGTATTTCCATAGAAACAATAATTTACATGACCACAATGAAGCACTTCTTGCAAAACGTTGTTGAAAATGTTGTCCGATGTAAAAATATATAATGGTTATAAAATGGACTAATACAGTCAATCAAACCGAATAAGAATCTGCAGGATTAATATTATTAGTCCCCTATTTACAACATCTTTTTAGCTTGACTTAAAATAACATGCATTCTCCATTCTTAGTATGTTAACCCAGTTGATTAAAAATGCGTATTATTTTTAATCCGTTGGTTAAATTTCTGCATGGCGTTTCCCGCGATGTTTCATTTCATTCATAAAGTATATTGTGACGTCATCATTGCTAGGCTTTCAGATCTCGCGGCAAACATTGACAGCCATGCTGAATCATTCAATATGCACCTGAAACACAGTAAAAGTCATTGGAGAAACAATATATCCTTCCATTTGCTCGTGGATTACAATATTTCTCCATTCTCGATAGTTAAATTTCTGATTTTAACATGCCAGCTGGCATGTTGAAAATCACAAATTTAACTATCTCGAACTGGAGAAATACCATAATCCACTTGATCCGGAAGGATATACTATATTTATCTGTACAAATCTTATTACAGGATGTATATGCAAATTTAATTTCTACCAAGTCAAAACTCTATAAATCATATTCTATCAAATTTTCATTTAAATTGCTCGTCCTCTTAGCTAGTAAATGAGATCCTCTGAGATTTGAAAACAAATTTCTTGTGTTCTATAAGTTCCACGATAATGCTCCCAATATGTCCGATTTATTTTTACAAGGTATCTGCCCTGTATAAATGCCAGTTGCCAACTTTCCGTTATAGATAACAGCCATTTTACGCTTGTGTTATGTAACAAGTAAATAAATACATGTATAACATAGATGCCAACCTCTTTTGGCCTCAATCAGTAACCATCAACTGAATTTTCAGTAATTTTGATCTTCTTTCAGTAATCATCAAAACAAATATCCATGTACTGAATCTATATCACTAAATGGTTGCAAAATAATGTGCATATTACAGAATATCTAAATCTTGTACACGATGTAATGTTATCAAAAATCATGCATTGTTGATCTGTTGTAACCAATACAATATTTTATTACGTTTGTGGTGTGCAGCCCTGATAAGTTAAAGACAGATAGACAGACTGGTATAGTGAAGCTCAGTGAAAACTATACACCCTTCAAATGTTTATATAAACATACATATTGTCGTGTTCGACAATAATTTAAACTCATCATTACAATCGGGACGATTTAAATATTCAATGCCATTCTTCGGAATATCCTGCGCGGAAACGTCAGCCTTTAGTTTACTTTTTTGCAGCAGACGGCCAGGCAAGACTGTCTATCAGACTGTGATGTGACAAGGTTGGCAATTTTCAACTTCTCGGATATAGATAAGTCTACTTAAACTACACGAAGGTAAGAGAACCCCAAAAGCAACATCCGTTTAGTAATTTAGAAAACCGGTTCAGAACGGCAACAAAAGAAATCCGCGTTTTGCAAACTTGCACAGCGGCAATCGAAAATCCATAACGATTGGACTAATGAACGTAATGACGTAATTTTGACCCCAAATCCGTGAAAATTACGGAGAATCAGTAAGGGTTGGCATCTATGGTATAATATGGTTTTAATTCCTAAGCAACATTTCTCACCTTTGTGGGTGCTTGTGGTGGAATTACAGCAGGTTCTGACATACTGTGATTTGTGTATGTGCCAGTGGTTTCTGCTGTTGTGGCTGGTGTAGTAACTGGCACTGATGGCAAAGTTTGACTGGGTGGAGCCACAGTCACCACAGTTGTTGATGCTGGGGCCACAGATGTAGTAGAAGGTTGTGATGATTGAGTGGAAGGTATCTGAGAATTGACAGGGGTGGGAGTAGATAATGTTTTCCCTAAAATTGAGTTTTTAGGAGCAGATTTAGCACCAAATTTATTTTTAGGCGTCTTCTTTGATGAAGGAAAAACTTCTGTTTCTTCTGCTGGCATTTGTGCAACTTTCTGAAGGAAAAGTTTTTCCAATACTTGTGCCATCAATACAATATCCTACAAAAGAAAATGATAAATAGAACTACAATACCGTTATAAAGTGTCTACTCAAAAAAAGTCTGGAGTGAAACTGCAAATTTAGTACAAATATGTAGTAACAAAACACGAATCATGGTCTATCATGCCATAATTAATTGTATGTTTGCTAGCCTTTCTCCTATCCGTAATTTTTACCAGCGTCACTGTTCCGCAGGTCTAGGAGCTACTAGACTCCATCCGTCCATCCATCTCACTTTGGGGGTACCAAGTTTGTGTAATCTGAAACTAGACACCTTTAACCTGATATTTCTAAAACTTTGCACAGTTGTTCTGGACACATTGAAGATGTGCACCTCCCCTTATGGTGAGATTTGAATAAAAATTGTCAAATTTATCCATGGTTGAACTTTTCATCAAATTTTAACATTACGGTACTGAGTTTGTGTAATCGGAAACTCTGACACCTTATACCTGATGCTTTTGAAACTTTGTATAGTTGTTCTGAACACATTAAAGATGTGCAACTCCTCTTTTGGTGAGATCTGAATAACAAGTGATGACCCTAAAAGATGTCTCGCCTGTCCCTGCTGGACTCTAAATTGATGTGAAACCTAAGTGAACTATTAAGACATAATGCTGACAAAGTCTTAAATGCTTAAAACTATTTTTTTTGCTCTTTCAAACTCTGAAAAGACATTTGAATAATGTAACTCCATATTGAATATGATTCAAATTACATTGTAGACAAAATAGAGAGCCCCGATTTAGTAGCTATGTTAGGAGATCACAGATCAATCAAGAGGCTTCAGCAGGTGAAAAAATGTTAATGTATCCAATATGTCTGTTATTATTGAGATAAAACTAGAGAATGTGTCTGTAAAGACAAGGATGCCCCGCCAAAAGATTTATCGCAAAGGATAATCTCAAATTAAAATGTAGGTCAAAGCCACTTGATTGTCTTTAATTTGAGAAGTATTCATCAAGGCAATTAATTTTATGAAATATCATTGTCCTATAATGTGTAGTTGTTTTAAAATGGACTTACATGCAAAACTAAACCAAAGTCACTGAAGCATAAAATGTAGGTCAAAGCCACCTTATTGTCAATGAATTGGGTAGTACTCATCAAGGCAATTACTTTGAAGAAATATCATTGTCCTATAATGTGTAGTTGTTGATAAATGGACTGTAATACAAAACTTAACCAAAGTCACTGAAGCACAAAATGTAGGTCAAAGCCACCTTATTGTCTATGATTTGGGTAGTACTCATCAAGGCAATTACTTTGATGAACTATCATTGTCCTATAATGTGTAGTTGTTGAGACATGGACTTGAATGCAAACCTTAACCAAAGTCACTAAAGCATAAAATATAGGTCAAAGCCACCTAATTGTCAATGTTTTGGGTAGTACTCATCAAGGCAATTAATTTGATGAAATATCATTGTCCTATAATGTGTAGTTATTGAGAAATGGACTTAAAACATAAAACTGAACCAGTCACTCAAGCATGAAATATAAGTCAAAGAGTCAAACTACCTAGTGAACTATGTAGTACTATCAAATATCTACCTACTGACCTATTATCATTGTTCTACCTCTTACAGTTTCTCAGAAATGGACTTTAATGCAAAACTAAACCGGACGGACGGACGGAAGGACGGATAAGGGTAACACTATATGGCCCTTCCACATTTGTGGGCGGGGCATAAAAATCAAATATATCGAACTTATGTTAATAAATATCTTCGCTAGAAATGGGTTAAGATCCACTCCTCTCCTCTTGAAAGATCGTTACCCTAGGCTAGCGAAGATGGTCAATAAATATAGAATCCATCCTTTCAAGTCGTTTATCATGGTTCTACTGTCGAATGGGTTAAACTTTAAAACTAAAAGTTCCAGCTTTAGCAAGAACTTTTATGTTTAACCCTTATTTCGTTCCAGCTTTAGCAAGAACTTTTATGTTTGACCCTTATTTCTAATTCTGAACCTTGTGGCATTTTCATGTATTCATTTTATACCCTGTCGTGGGCCTCTACAATCAATACTGTGACATCACCGAATATGAAATTTACATTGTATTGAAATCAATAAAAACAAAGCTGTCATAGGCGATTCAAGACCAATAAACAATGTAT
The DNA here is from genome assembly GCA_002080025.1 of Modiolus philippinarum. NCBI lineage: Eukaryota > Metazoa > Mollusca > Bivalvia > Mytilida > Modiolidae > Modiolus > Modiolus philippinarum. Next base: position 141,855 of record MJUU01031401.1, on the reverse strand, counting down.
TCTTTGAGGAAATACTTGTTACATTGATTTCGACTCAAAGTAAGTGTATTTTAGGTATATTTTGCTATTTGAAAATAAGTTCGTGACCTTTTCATATCCAATTAAATCGCGAGATCAATTTTTGCACCTGTTCGTGAACACTTTGATCTCCTATGGAATAAAATTGACTAGAACAGCATAAAAATTAGAGAAATTGTATTCTGAATTTTGAAAAAGACCTACATCTTAGATAAGTTTTATCAGCTTTATAACAACTGTTATTTACAAGCATTGTTGACTAAAGCTTATGATTGATAAGGGCTACAAGTGTATGCTTCCTACCTCGCCAGGTTTATTGTAAATGTAACAATTGGTAAACATCTGATTAAAATCTTGAATACATTCTGATGCAGAATAGTACTGATGTGTCTCTAGTTTTTTCTTGATTGATCCCAGGTCCATAGGATGTTTGATAATTTTAAAATAGTCCTGAAAAGAAAACAACAAAAAAATAACCAAATCATTTATAGTTCTAGTGTCACAAATATCTGCTTTTTAAAATTGCCAGATCTCAACATTTCTGAGATACTTTATCAAAAGGATAAACCAATTTCATAATATGGCCACAACACCATAGATTTTGATGAACAAGAAAGTGTGTTAAAAGTAGGTCGCAATATCTTTGGAGTCACCTGGAAAGTTATAGCTTTTTCTCACATTTAAGACAACTCGGTACCTTTTTGTAGCTGTTAAGTGAGATATCCTGGTCTCGGGAAAGAGTAACAAAATCACAAGAGAAATATACATGTATTATGCTGTTATTGTGTTAAAACATGGTGGATATCAACTTCAATCTGGTTTAACACTCTCTAAATAGAAACTATTGTTTTTTCATTATTATCATTCTTACTAGCATTGTTACAGAAATGGCATTTTTTCATACCTGTCAAAAATACAATGATCCTTGGTCAAGATTTTGATCATTCTTTGACTCTGTATAACCTTATAAACAGAAAGACTGAAATCTTAACTTAATGTCCAAGATTTCTTGTTTTGTTGTTAAGTAGCGTTATATTATTTACACTTATCTCTCACTTTCAGCAATATTTCAGCAGCTTTTGTTGCAGAAGAGGCAAAAAGCTGTTTGTAGCATTTCCTTACCGGCAGGTTCAAAAGAGTAGGATCTACAGGTTTCTGGAATGGCCATGAATACTGATGTTTCCAGACTGATTTCATTACATTCTTAAGGAGATACTGTAATTGGTTGGTATTTCGACCTTTCTTTTTTTCTGTTGAAGAGACAGGGTCTTGTGTACTTGATAGGGGTGATGCTGCATCATTGAAATCCGAGTCATTCTAAAAAATAAAACAAAATGTATGATAAAGAAGTAAACCTTAGATAAAAGAAAGTTAATCTGCTTTGATAAATGGAAATTTCAGCATTCTGGAATGAAAATAGTTAAGGAGTATTCTGAAACATAACAAGGCTTCTATACTACATGTACTATAAGGCCAAAAAAATATAGGTGTGTTTCCAGTTACAAGGAATTTGAAAATAGGGCCAGAAGGTCAACAGAATGTTTTTTGGGTTTTTTTTTTTTGGCTAAGTATTTTTCGTCCACTGCATTGTATGCGTATCATTTCTGTATTTCCGGTATTTAGTCATACCGCTAAAACAGGAAGTGTAATCTGACAAGTAAAAATGGCGAATTTGACAAAAGCAGTCGGGAATCCTATGATTTTAACAATTATCCGTGCATTTTCTGATGAATTATATTAACGGTTGTAGAAATAGACACATCTGAGTGGTGTTGCTATCCACAAAATGGAAGACTACTGTTAAAATGATGGAGGTCACACAAGAACATTTTGAAGTATGGAAAAAAAAATGCTAAGGTCGGCAGGAAAAATTATGGTCGGTCAGGTAACTGGAAACAAATATTTTTTTTTATTTGGCCTAAAGCTAAATGTATTTTCAAAAACTTGGTAAAAGCTGAATACTGTGAAGAGTGATTATGAAGTTAGGTAAGGTGTGTTCCACCACTTGGATTTGACTTTCATGCTTTTTGTTTTTCCTTTGTTAGGAAATAATTACATTTTATGAATATTCATTTGAATTCCATTAGTTTGATACGTGAACATTGATCAAGTTGCATATCAATGTGAAGTTGCAATTCCCATGAAACACATTTGACCAAATGTTCACGTGGAGGATGAATTTGTAATTAAAATTGATGGGTGTTCCAAGGAACACTTGTGTCGCCTACACTTAGAAGAGCCATTTTTGGCCAAGTGAAACTCTAAAATCTGTAAAATCAAAATTTAAGTATCAGGTGCACAAATTACCAGGGTTCTCCATAGATGCCCAGTTATAGCCGGTTGTTTTACAGTGCTGACTTTTCCAGTGTAAGTTAAAGCGCAAAGTAGTCAACGCGCGGGAAGTACTGACATGTCTTTACTATTTAAATCAAGATATCCTCTTTTTGTTTTATTTTTTTTAAGTTTTAATTTCATTATTTTCATATCCATAGCAACCCTTCTTAAAAACTAAGATTTAACAACAAGTTTATTAAGAAATTGAGCTTTTTTAGTCCATTTGCTGTTTGCTCTTGAAACACTGTATCCCCTATTTTCCCAACAGAAATTTAAATCGAGTAAATGTACAATGACCCCGCAAACTCCTATTGGTTACTTGTAATGTGTTTGATTTAACTTTTACTGAAGAGAATCCTCAAGTCATATTGTTACAGCAACTAAGGTAATTTGCACTTTAACATCCACACATATTATCAATCTGATTTGCTGTCGAGATTTGATTTTCAATGAGTACTTCTGACAGTACGAATTTGAAGATTCCTCATCATAGAAGTGAACAAGAAAAAGTATTTCTAACTTTTGTCAAATTAGTATAATAGAAATTTTGAATTTGCAACGTTTTGCAGAGTTTTCAGTTAAATTCAATATAAAGTCTTAAAAAGTGTACAACTATTTATTTCTTAAGCATTTGTAAACAATTTTTCTTGAAAAATTCAAAAGGTTCTTAATGCATATTTTTATCACATCACAAGGGACATAACTCAACATTTTAATTTGCGTTATTGATCCATGTGAAAATTTGATCAAGCTAGGCTTGTTTTCAATCTTTATTTTTGAATTTTATTGCTATATTTATATACAAATATCACAGTCTCTCTTATTAATGTATTATATGTCTCTATTCCCTAATAGGTTTGCACATTTCACATATCAATTTGACCGCGTGCATCGGTAAACAAACTGTTGAAAACCGGAAATAGTTAACATGGTTAAGGTAAATTAAGGCATTGTTCCTGGAGGCTATGATCTTACACCATGTACACTATGTTAATTACCTTTAATTATTTCATCATTGACAAATTACCTGTAATTATTTAATCATTGACAAATATTAGGTACCATATGAATATGGATCTGTAAAATATCCGATTTTACCGACCGGAATTTGAAAGCTGGCCGGCTTTAAAATATAGCTGGTCGGGGTAGCCGGCTATAACCGCCTATTATTATTATTATTATTATTATTATTATTATTATGGAGAACCCTGATTACATCAAGTGATCAACATATTCTGAAAGGTTGGTTGGAATAGGACTTATAGTTTTGACAGAGTACCACATTAATAAATTAAATTAACAAATGAGCTATTTTGGCCCAGTGAACCTCTGAAATCTGTAAAATCAAAATATTACTTATCAGATGCACAACATGATCAGTTGAACAACATATCCTGCAAGTTTGATGGAATCTTGACTTAAAGCTACAGTACTAGTACAGCCCGAGACTTACGATGATAAATCACCTTGATAGACTTATCACTCTGCTTAGTGAAATGTGTACATTTTATTTCCTGTTTGATCTATCAACATGATTTCTTTTGCATTTTAAGTGTTAAAATCTACCACGTGACATGCAAAAGAAATTATGTAAAAAGATCAACCAGAAATAAAGACATATACATTTAAAAATTTAGACTGAAATGTCTATCACAGTAATTTATCATGGTAAGTCTGGCTGTACTGTATGATGGAGTTGTGGATTTACTAACCAGATTAACAAATGAGCAACTTTGGATCCGTGAACCTCTAAAATATGTAAAATCAAAATTCTAAGTATCAGGTGCGCATCTATACCAGGTGAAAAAAATATCTAAAGTATGATTGGAATTGGACGAGCAGTTTTGAAGGAGTTGCAGATTCAAAAACCAACAGACTCACAAATGAGCAATTTTGGCTCCATGATTCTCTAAAATATGTTAAATCAAAATTCTAAGTATCAGGTGCACATCTACACCAGAAGAACAACATAGCCTGAAAGTTTGGTTGGAATAGGACAAGTAGTTTTGAAGGAGATGCGGATTCAAAAACCAACACTCTTCACAAATGAGAAATTTTGGCTCCATGAACCTCTTAATCTGTAAAATAAAAAATCCAAGTAGCAGATGCACAACTACACCAAAACAACATATTCCGAAAGTTTGGTTGGGATCAGACTAGTAGTTTTGAAGAAGTTGCGGACTCAAAAACCAATAGATGACGCAGGAAATCGACGCAAGACAACAGTAATCGCTATGTGTTGACTCTGCTTAGAGTAGGCGACACAAAAATAGAATCCAAGCATACATGGTTTACTTTCCTGTAAATAAATTTGTTGTTTATATTTTGGTTTTAAAATGTAATTATAACTAGAGCTGTTGCCAAATGGCAACCAATTATTCCTCCGCTCATTGAACCCTGAATCAATATGGCAAGTGCTAATTTAAGCGTGTATTGACAATGATTGACAAAATACAGGTGTTTACACAGTACAAATATGGACAAAATCATATGCCTCCCCTTTTTCCAAAATATATAAAAGGGAAGTTCTGAGCCCGAAAATCAATTCTATGGGTGCTAGGCAATCTTCCTGTCAAGTTTCATCCATTTTGGGGCACTTTGAATTTTCCCGCTTTTTCCCGTTTCCATAGCAACGACAGCCATTTTGAAAATTCTGAGTCTGTGCCAAAAACTAAGGGGCTAGTAAGGTCCCGTGTTGTACTAGCCCGAACTCAATTTCACTAGCCCTTATAGAAGATCCTTTTTTAGTAAGGTACAATTTTAAATAGCCCACTGGGCTAGTGACTTCAAATTTTTACTAGCCCTAAACCGATTTTACTAGTCTCAGGTGTAGGGCTAGTGGCTAAAGGCACAGACTGTTCTAGACATCCATCCTTCTTGAAAAGTTTCACCAAATTTGAAGCACTTTGAATTTTCCCGCCTTTTTTTTGTTTCCATGGCAACCGTGGCCATTTTGAATATTCCAAAAGATATGTATGTGCACATCTACTTTTTGTAAGTTAGATTCCTTTGAACAGTCAGGGGCATCATCAAAAACAGTTATAAATTTTATAACCATTTTCAGTTATTTTCATTTTCAATAAGTAATGGAAAATGGTTATTTTTTAATTTCCTTTGATCTTTAAATCCTGATTGTGGCCATAATAAATTTTTTTCATTTGTGTTGGTATTTTTCTTTGATAAATTAACATTTCCTTTATAATTTAACACCATAACATCTGATACGCACCATCAGGAACATGGTACGCATGTTGGTCAAAGTCAAGCCCCCAAGGGATTTTAAATGCCAATTAAATGTTCATTATCTACTATAAGCAGTTCATTGATAATTAAGATGTTTTACTTCATCATTATCTTTAGAAAATTACATAAGCCATGTGGTTTTGTTGTTCAAGTTTCTTGAATCAGAGCTTGATGAAAATTTGACATGTTGTAGAAGAAATAACCAATTTTAGTTATTTTTGCAATTTTCCGTAAGGGAGATAATTCAAAAATGGAAAAATCTAACCAATAAAGGTTATTAAATTTATAACTGTTTTTGATGATGCCCCTGACTGTTGAAGTTGTTGGAATTTGTTTGCAAACTTTCTAAAAAACATGAATAGTTGTGTTTTTCATTCGTACGGACGGACGGACAGACAAGGGTAAAACAATATGCCCCGATACCGAGCTTCATTAAAAATGTGCTTCGGTCAACACTTACATACCGCAATGAAACTTCAAAAATAATGCATTCAATTCTTAAGGCAAATTATTGTTTCTTTGCACCAACATTTGTACACAAAATCATTTTACTAGAATGCAAATGATGAAGTTCTGCTTGATTATGTTTTTTTTTTTTCTTTAATTTTAATTTGGAGGCAATGCAATATTTTTCTGTGAAACGTAAAGAAAAGTACATTGGGAAAATGGAGGTTTTCAGAAATTTTACATAGATATAAGTATGAAACTTTGCATTCCCAAATACTTAAGTAAACAGTAGACGTGTTCAAAGACATCAATTTATCTGCTCTTTACTACGACAAAATTCTCTGAACATGCTGAATAATGTTGAAACTCTAATTTAATCTATAGAGTTGGAAAAACTGTTTTAGTTTTCCTAAAGGCTATTAGTCAGCCAAGATGTACCCATGATCCTACCCTTAGTTAAAATGATGTATACCTGAATGTGAAAGCCGACTCTTTAAGAGTACTTCAACAGTTCTCCTTAACCTAAAAAATGTTTAACTATCACAGATAACCTACTTAATAATTTCAAATTTAACCATTGAGTGGTGTAATAATTTTTACTGACAATAGAAAAAAGACGGGAAACAGGGAATGTGTCAAAGAGACAACGACCCAAAGGGAAGTAATAACAGCTCAAAGCCACCATAAGATCTTAAATGAACGGTGAGGAAACCCCACATCCAACAGCAGGTCAGAGTCTGTCCCTAAATAAAGAGCAATCAAGTTCAGCGAAATAAACATCATCTTAGACTCCTACAGACATAAACATAATAAATATATACTATTAGTAATTTATTTTGTGAGTATGGAATTCTCTGCTTGTAATGCATCGAGTGCGATTGCACGAGATGCAATACTAGCTGAGAAATCCATCGGAGCAAAACAAATTACTAACAGTGTTTTTATCGCTAATCCTGTTATTGATATATACCAGATATATGTTTCTTTTGCTACAAAAATATTTTTTAGGTTAGATATATAATTTTTGGTTGAATATAGCGCTAAATTTCTTAGGATTATTTATTCCATGAAACATCACGCGACGTCGTATTAATACGCTGTTGCTAACGTTCCATAGAGATTGACAATAATATGTTCTTATCAGCGCAGTGCAGTGATAATAGAATTATCGTCGCTCGGGAACAATGGAATATCAAGCAAATTAGCTATAAAGTAAATTAAAGTCAACTCTTCTTGTACGTGTATTAAGGAAGGCTCTTCTCGTACTTGTATAAAAATATACCAAGTATATGTCATCAGAAGTAACTAAATTCAAATGATAAATACTTACAGCATTCTCTACTTTGACATCCGACTTCTCAGAGTCACTTGTGAAGTTATATTCACTGGCAGAATTGTGCCTTGGGGGACTTACAGAGTCACCACCAGACCTGAAATGAATTTTTCACATCATATCAAAATATGCATATGCAGAAACTAAATACACAGTAACTTTGGTATTTTGTTATATAGTACCGTAATTACTCGAATTTTTTGACATTCGGATTCACCACTTTTAGAGGAAATTGAAAAAAACGTAAAAAAAAATGATTTTTTTTATATTTTCAGAGCAATTTTCAACAGAAATCGGCGATCAGTCCCAATGTTTGCCGGTAACAGTTGTAACCTAAATAGAGCTGTCGCTGCATGGCAGCCAGTTATACCCCCCCCCCCCCCNGGAAAAACTAGAGCTGTCGCCGGATGGCAGCCAGTTATACCCCCCGCTAATTGAACCCTGAATCAATATGGCAAGTGTAAATTAAAGTGTGTGTGGATACAATACAGTCACGGACACAGAACAAATGTGGACACAATGATATACCTCCCCCTTTCTCCAGAAAATATTCAAAGATGAAATATTTCCCCTACAAAATTTTGGGCAGCAACCATATACCTTCATGCACTTCTTCAGGTGGTGTACTGCAACAGTGTAACATTTCATCAAAATCCAAGCAGTCATTTAGGAGAAAATGCACTGACAAGGTTTGTTCCCCCCCCTTTCCAGAAAATAATCAAAGTCAAATTATCTCCCCTTCCAAATTCTGGACAGGAACCATACAACTTCATGCACATCTTCAGGTGGTGTACTACAACTGTGTAATTTTTCACCAAAATCCAAGCAGCCATTTAGGAGAACATGCGCTGACAAGGTTCATCTCCCTCATTACCAAATAATATTCAAAGACGAATTATCTCCCCTTCAAAATTTCAGGCAGTAACCATAATACTTCATGCACATATTCAGATAGTGTACTACAACTGTGCAACATTTCATCAAACTCAAAGCAGCTGTTTAGGAGATCATGCGCTGACAAGGTTTGACCCCCCCCCTTTCTTCAGAAAATATTTGAAGTCAAATTATCTCCCCTTTAAAATTTCGGGCAGGAACCATATAACTTCATGCACATCTTCAGGTGGTGTACCATAACTGTGTAACATTTCATCAAAATCCAAACAGCCACTTAGGAGAACATGCGCTGACAAGGTTCATCCCCCCTTTTTGCCAGATAATATTCAAAGACGAATTATCTCCCCTTCAAAGTATCGGACAGCAACCATATCGCTTCATGCACATCTTCAGATGGTGTTCTACAACTGTGTAACATTTCATCAAAATCCAAGCAGGGGTTTAGGAGAACATGCGCTGACAAGGTACATGGACGGACGGACAGACGGACAGACAGACGGACAGGGTGAATCCTATATACCCCCCCAAAATTGATAACTTCAGTTGAGCTTGGGACACTTTTTTGACAACAGCTTGTCATATTGCTTTATTGTAATATCATCTATCCCATATCCACTCCTAATTGAGGCCATAAAATATAATTTAAGGTGACACTTTACTCAAGAGCCAAGCGTGGGTAATACCTAAAATGGCCGCCAATCACGTAACTTTCACCTGACACTGACCATTCAGTCACTTTTAATGTACTTTATAACAATGGAAAATTAAAAATCCTATTCTTATACAAAATTTAATAATTTCCGTTTATTCATTACGCAAATGCTTTGAAATTCATTACTTATTTCTCTTTTAAATACAGGAAGTGACCTTCATTTATCTCCCTTTGAACAAGGAAGTAAACAAACCATTCATGTCTGGAACGATCTTTTTCAAATAAAACATGTGAAAAATATTTTATTGAATATATAAGGTAACAAACTGATAATATCAACAAAGAAAACGATGTTTGTACATCCTGAACAGTGTTGTTGAAATAATTATTGTAATTTCCTTTCAAATCAATCAACTTCGATTTTTTTCACTAGACAATTTTTGAAGATTGTCGAAAAATTGAAGATATCAAAATTTTGACTTTTCTGAAAAAAAAAAATGAAATGTCGAAAATTTTAGCCGTAGAATAAATCGAGACAAGAAGGTATATACACACATTTTAACTTCACATTCCCAATCAGAGTCTTCATATACATCTGGATATTGTGTACATGCAAGGATTATTGAAAACTAAGTATTAAATTGGGCATTGGTGAGTAATTAGTGGGATTCTTATTATACATCTTATCTAATGATATACAAATATTTTTCATATTATTCGTGAACAAATTATATCCTTTTACTCCAGAAATTTAAAAAAATAAAAATTACTTCAGATTGGGCAATAAAACGTTTTTGAGTCAGAAATTGTTTGATTGGCAGGTAGGAGAAGCATAAACAAACATCATTTTATTTCAGGCCTGTGCAAGAGTATGGAAACTAACAGCCATGATGGCACAAGTTTATCTAGATGTTAATTGCAAAACAGTGAATGAAGTTTGTAACAGTGAACCTGGACCAAATGTTCTCTAATTTCTGTTGTTTTCACATTTCCTGAACAGTGCCAGAAATACATTTCTACTCTCTAGAATGTACTGTAAACGTGGAAATTTTCGCGTGGGGGTAATTTTCGCTATAATCGCGATCAAGAAAAATGCGCGAACATTTCACCCACGCTAATAGTTTGATTTTGAAGTGTTATATGTAAAAGCAATGACATCAGCAAATATGAAAGTCTTTGAACACGAAAATAACCCCCTCGCGAAATGTTTGTCCAACAAAATCGCGAAAATAACACCCCACGAAAATTTCCACGTTAACAGTAAATGATTGGATGAAATTCAATTTGGAATTATCAAATAGAAGGGTCATAGTTTTGTCCAAAATCTCCTTGAAATCATTGAAATAAAAATCCACAAACGTATCATTTGGAAAACAACATTTCTTCGTTCTTGATTTAATTTTACAATATTTTTAAAGATCAGGGAACTTTTGAAAATTTAACCAATTCTAGTGTATAAATGTAGATTCTCACTTGATGCGGTTTGGATTCTACATATAATTACCTCATTGTATCTGCCATCATTTTGTATTCATAAGATCATAGAACAAATTTGTCCTACTGGGTGTTTTTCTTCCCAGTACATGTCCACACGAATATCAAATGGACATCAAAATCTGAAAATAAATAAAAAAAAATAAAAACATATATAAATAAAGGGCTACGCCGAGCGCAGCATGATACCACCGTAGCATGTCGACCACTGAATTTTGAACAAGTGTAACTGAAAGTGAGTGTGGACATACTAAAAAGCTTGACACAATAATTGCAAGGACACAATATGGGGATTGACCCAGTAATTAGTTGGACACAAACTAGGGAAAATGAAAATTAGCCCTTGTGACTCATTATGGTTCCTCTTTGACCCCATATAGCTCATAAACGTTACACCAAATCCATTGACCTACTGCTGAAAGCTTATATCAAGTGGAATCCTAAGAAAAAAATCCCATCAAAATCCGACGAAATATAACAATTTCCAGTAATCTGCAAGTTTGCAGTTTTGGCTCCTTCGACCCCTTATAGCTCGAAAATGGTAAGAGCTGCAACAAATCCATTGACATTAAATGAAAGGTTATATCAAGAGGAATCTAAAGAAAAAAATCCCATCAAAATCCGATGAAAAATAAAAATGTTAGGTAATCTGCAAATTAGCAATTTGGCCCCTTTTGGCCCCTCAAAGCTAGGTAAGCAAACAAGTAACCAAAAATCTAATAGCTGAGAGCTTTGTTAATTTTTCATAAGCAACCCATTGAAAAAACTGCATCAAAATCGGACAAAAAATTCCAAAAAAAAATTTTTTTTGATTCGCCCCTTTCGGCCCCACTTATCTCGGGAACGGTACATGCTACGTGAAAACTTTACGGATTGGAAATTTCCTCACGAGCACACTGAAAGAAACCCCATCAAAATCGAATAATAATAAAGATTCTACCAACAAATATGTGAAAACACCCAATTTAACCCTTTTGGCCCCTTTTTTAATAATTCGTGAAGGTTCTGCGGAACGTTGCGTCTCGCCTGCTCACTCCATTATCACTCCAATTTCACCTTTATTAATATGTACTGGCTAAGTAGAATTCCAAAAAACTACTGCATGGTCTTTGACATTTTCAGGAATTTTACCAAAATTGGAATACAAAATTTATGAAATATAACCAATGAAAATATTGTTTTCGACTAAAATTCATCAAAACACATGGTTGCAAACAAGAATTCCCAAAAATTGCTTGTCTTTGAGAGTTTCAGGAAAATTACTAAAATTGGAACCTTATTTTTCATTCTTATGTTTTCAGAATTATGTCTTGTATGAAGAAATGGCCAAGATATTTGATTGTATGCAAAAATTTAAAAAATTGTTAGTCTTGGACATTTTCAGGAAATTTACCAAAGTTGGAACCGGAATAAAATTCTGAAAGCTTATTGTGCATCTATGGACTATATGCAAAAATTCTACATCAAAACTAAAGTCCTTGTTCACAATTTTGTTTAATCAAAGTCCCAAAAGGGACTGATGGATTAGTGTCTATGATCGCAATGATCAGTATCTAATCTATTGAAAAATTTATGTACACTGTCCGTGTATGATATGAATAATTGCCTGTCTATGTCGTGCATAATTACTCATTTTTTACTATGGGTCTAATTATAATGATGATATCAAAACCATCAAGAACATGCCTTTCTGACAGTCAGCAAGTATTTACTGGTGGCCATCTTCATTTGATCACACCAGCCAATCAATGGCAATCAAACCATTAGAGACAAATATTCNTCTCTCTCTTCAATGTGGTGCGGGAAGGAGCAGACGTTTGTAAATTGTGCTCATCTTTGAAAAGTGAAATAATAAGCAATTCTTTATAAATTTGTGTTTTTGTTCTACCGGAGCTACATAAAACCAGAAACCTATTACATATTTTGGGTTCCCTGCTGTACAGTACACTCAACATAGACTAAACAATGACAGCACCATCTTGATCAAGTACAATTTGAAATTTAATTCTAAAGAAGAGACCTGAATGAAAGGTTTGTGAATGCTGACGAGACGCAAAAGCTGACAAGACATGAGCAGCAATATCCTGCTCTTTATGGAGATAATAATTCGTCCAAGAAACACACGAAGACATGAAAACGATGATCTGTGCCAAGTCCTTTGTGCAACAATGCATCTCAATTCGCGCTATGATATACATTCTCATGCAATTGAAAAATGACTGTTATGCATTGTAAATACTCAAATAACATTATCTCAAGTTTTTGTTTGACCAAACTCTGTTCAACGGCAATTAACACGCAACACCCCGAACTGAACATTGTTGGACGAACAGCAATCAACAGATCAACACCCCTGCCTGATCCTATTTCGAATTTAGTCAATTCCAACCCCGATGGTTGCAAAATATCGTCTGTTTCGGAATATGAACCTTGACAACTGTTTCCAGGTAATACTTTGTATTTACAAATGTACGACTTCTTCGGTATTTTGTTTCGAGTCGGCCATTACATGTATACCAAACGCAGACCTCAGAGAAGACACTAAATGACAATCGCAACAAGTATAATGGAACAGCCAACGTGGAACAGCCGTACTTAACTAGAAATGTAAACACACATTACGTCTTCCGCAGATTGTAAATAATGGACCGTTATTCTAGACGGCTAATGAATTTGATTTTTTATTTCCAATGCGTTGTTCTTTTATGATTTATTTCAAAACAGCCACATCGTTTCATTGACGGTTCAGGGAAGTACGTTAACTGTAAATAAAGGCATCGGTCTTCCATATTCATACATCTACACACAAAATTTTATGAATGGGAAATTCATTCCGTGATTAATTAACGAATTCGGGCACCATTTAAGTGTTGAAAAAATCGGGCAATCAAATTAGTGTTTAATGAAAATAGACTATTGAGTGTCAGAGTTTTTTATGAGATCAGAAAGATGTGTACGAGGTTTCCTGAAAAGGATTCTTTTAGCATGGGTATGATCACTAATGTTTGATTGC
>MJUU01031401.1:112166-127719 GCA_002080025.1 Modiolus philippinarum | reverse complement strand
AATCTATGGAAAAAAATTTGGAGTACCCATCTACCTTAAGGTGTCTCAGTGGTATTATTCCGCCATTTTTGTCTAATAATTGGTCATTTAGGTTTGATTCATTAAGAAATTTAACAAAAAAGTTATTTTAAATGATAAGAAAGTTCAAATGTATTTAAAATTTATATTTCTAATCATTTTTATAACATTTTCGTTAGAAAAACGTGAGCTAAAACAAATGAGCTTTAAATCTGTTCCTGGATTTACAGAACACAGAAATTATTCAAGGGAGATAATTTCATAAAATATTTTAACAAAGATATCACTAGAGAAATTAACACTTTGCAATTTTTCTCTCTTATTTCAACGGTGACCCCTATTTTTTATTTTTTCTTTGTAAACTACATAATGATAATTAAACACATGCAAAGTATGGAAAAATTCTATAATAGATTTTTCAAACTATCCTCCCATATGATCATTTTCTCTATCATTTCTATGTAAAATCCTGAAATTTTCAATTTCAGATTTTGCGCTTAAATGCACGGTGACCCCCAAATTTTATTTTACATTTTGAACAATAATACAGTTATGTTTCTACACAGAAAATTTTACAAAATTCTATAATAGGAAATTGATACCCTGCAGACACCTTAAATAGAAAATTTAGCTAAATTCACTGAAGCAGAAAATATAGGTCAAGGTGACATAATTCTGGTATGGATGTTGGTCACTACTAAAGATGTAACCACTTACCAATAATCATCAGTCTATGGCATGTAGTTGCTGAGATATGGTGCAAACTAAAAAATTTCATGGAAAAAAAACTAAGTCCAACTAATGGAAAAATATGGAAAAATTGGAATATTTTTTTTCAAAAAATAAACTTGGGAAACAATAATAAGGTTGTACTGAACATTATGTCAAAATTTCATTGATATTGCATATGATTTGAGAAAGTTATTGAAGTTCAAAAAAAGTTTAACATTTGGGTAAGTTAACCAAATGTTAACGACGCCGACACCCACGGAATCTATGCTCGCTATGTCTCGCTTTCGCGACAGGCAAGACAAAAACGGGTGGGGTCACAATGACCAAAACTACTGCAAGCCTTCCTTTTATACAAAAGAACAGTATCTTAAAATTTCATAAGGATTGATCTACTGGAACAAAAGTTATTGACCAAAAACAAAAGTGTCTACAGACGACGACAGCACCATACCAATATACTACTGCAAAAAAAATTTTTGCAGTCATATAAAAACATAAGACAGAAATTTCATCTGCTGTGTTAGTGCTAAAGGTCGCCTCACTCGCCAGGGGCGAATGATTGTTCCATGTGGCGATTAAAAAACTCGGTCTAATCGCCGCTTTGGCGAATGAGAAAAATCAATATACGGTACTCGGAGATATCACGATATGAATAGAAAACTTCCTTCCAAAAAACGTTCTTATGACCAGATCAGAAGATGAAAATAAAACTAAATTGAAACCAATGACGGGTATTTCGGCATCCATTTTCCGGAATAGATAACGTTGAAAGTGGTACAGTTCCGGTTTTTCATGTCCGTTTCTGTCTTTCTTTCTTTTTATTATCGTACTTTTGTTTACCTGATTCATGGTGGGCATGAAAACTCAGCGATGACTACTTGCAATGATAAAATAATAAAAGTTTTAAACCAGTGAAAATTCAATCGCGAGTGTGTTAAAATATAAATGTTACAGGAGAGCATGATTCTTATCATGAAAGTAACTTTGGCGCTTCACGAATTGAACACTAGAGTGAGACCTGCCGGACCTCATTCACTCTGGCTAGTGCAGGTGAACTGAAGAACCAAAATCCATTAGCTCAATCAGCCTTTTTGCTATTGAATTGAACACTAGAGTGAGACCTGCCGGACCTCATTCACTCTGGCTAGTGCAGGTGAACTGAAGAACCAAAATCCATTAGCTCAATCAGCCTTTTTGCTATTGAAATCAGTTTCTACAACTTTAATAGGCTTCCTCTCACAAATAATTTGAATGTATGACTAGAATTGACGAAATTGACAGCATCCCTACGATGTTGATGAAATACTTAGAAATAATTTAATTTTTGCATTTTTAAAAACACAATGTTCTTTTTTTTTTGTGGCGAATGAAACTTCAGTGTGGCTAATTATAATTTGCACCAATTAGCCACTTTGGCTAAAGGAAAGTTTGGCCTACCGCTAACACAGATCTGTACAAGACTTAGTATATCAAATCGAACAGCTATTATATCAATAACAACCATACAGCAGATTAGGGTCATGCATTGTCTTGAATCTAGTTATGCTCAAGAAAATGTTGCCAAATCGAAGTATGCGAACTCCTTTTTTTCCCACACTTTCAACTCTAAATTTATACTGTCATGTTGTCAATCAATAATTACATTACATTGTATATTCCTTCATGCATTTCCATATAGTCATGATAGTGCTTTTCTTTTGACTTTCTGAAAAATATCACCAAAAACCTAGAGGTGGCTAAACGTAAGTTTTGCTTACAAGGTAATCCCTGCAGAAGGAATCAATAAAAGTAGGTACACTAAAATCATCTCCCCATTCAAAATCTTTTGACAATAACTGTATTCCTTCATCCTTGCATCCTTAAGGGCATATCCAACTGGCAACAGTTTCTTGCTATATTGTCTTTTTCATAATTTTTAGGTATGTTGTTAAACAAGTGCCAAGGATTTCAAATATGACAAGAAAATATTGTGTCGCCCATCTTGTTTCCATGGAAATCGACCTTAAACATTGATCATTTTTGGGTTTTTTTAAAGAAAAATTATTTGCAATTCTCCAATGAACATACCAATATTCCTCAAGTAACACCTATAACAACTCCTTCAAAACTCCTGTTTTTTATTTGCCAATCAACCAATCAAGATTCTATAGAATTCTATTGTATACCAATTTGTCATCACTGGAGTATCAAGGTAAACCCCTTCAGGCAGTACAAATTGGTATACAATAGAATTCTATAGAACATTGATTGGTTGATTGACAAATAAAAGACAGGAGTTAAGAAGGAGTTGTTATAGGTGTTACTTGAGGAATATTTGTATGTTCATTGAAGAATTGCAAATATAATACGTAAATGAGTCGGGAAACCCGCCATAATATATATCTTTTTTCCTGATTTATCTATCCACATAAATTCTTTTGTATATCAAGTGGTAGAATGCATCACTCTAAATGCAAAAGAAAGCATGCTGATAGATCAAACAGGAAATAAAATCTACACATTTCACTAAGCAGAGTGATATGTCTATTTCAGTGATTTATCAAGGTAAGTCTCTGGCTGTACTGTACTTTAACAAATTTTGATATGCCCACAAGGATTTAATCATGCATATCATTTTAAGGGAGAAAATCTGAAAACCCCTGTTTTATTGATGGGAGATAGTTATTGTGTTCTAGTAGGCCACTTTTTTTTATTTGTTGGTTTATGGATCCGCCGACCCTATTTTCCAGAAATTGAAATAAAAATAAAAATGATTTTGAATCCTTTTTTCATTTCCGCCGCCACCATCTTGCCTGATTGAAAAAGAAAAAAGTAAAAGGAGTTCCGAAAATCAACGCTATTTAGCCTATTAACAGAGGTTTCTTCCCCCTTCTCCAAAATTCCCCCAGAAAAACAACATGTCTGCCGTGGAATTGGTTTGAAGGGGAAAATCTGGCAGATAACTTAATGTGTGCTGGTGATAAAGTTGTGTGAGCACTTTGAAGTTCTGTTAGTAATTTTCCAACCTGCTTCTTTGAAATTTCTAGCTGTTTTTTCAGTCTGGCAGGTAGGTGCAAAATTGACAGATCCGTTTTTTTTTTAATTTTTTTACCGCCTCCGACCGGACCTCAGGAACAAAAAAATCCGTAAACCAACAAATAAAAAAAAGGTGGCCTTACTTCTCTTGGTAAATTTATTATCTCCCATAAGTAAAATACTGATTTTGTGTTTTATACCAAAATAATAAACAGCTGTGCCAAGTCTCATGATACGCCCGTCGTCACCCCTTCAAAACTTTGAGTGATTAAAGAATGTGGTTCGCTATTTAGAATGCACCTGTAACTGCCTAATTAAGCAAGCATGATATCTCTTTAATAAATCAATCTGCAGAGTTTGAAGTGAGCTGATCAAACTATTCATCAGTTAGAGTGCGTTATGTATAAAAATGCCTAAAATTTGAAAAATAAAGTCCCATAACTCTTGCAAGAAAAATCGAAATTTCACTAAAAAAGTATACACACCATGAAACCATCATATCCAATATCTGTACAAAGTTTGAAATGAATTAGCCATAGGGTTGTCAAGTTAGAACACGACATGTGAAAAATTGCCTTAGAATTCATGAATAAAGTTCCATAATTCTTGCAAGAAAAATCAAATTTCACAAAAAAGTATACAGATCATGAGGCCATCATACCCAATATCTTAACAAAATTTGAAGTGAATTGGTCAAAGAGTTGTCAAGTTACTAGTATAGCGCGACATGTAAAAAATTGCCTTAAAATTGACGATTAAAAGTCCTATAACTCCTACAAGAAATATTGAATTTTCCCGAAAAAGTATACAGATCGTGAGTCCATCATACTCAATACCTCCACAAAGTTTGAAGTGAATTGACCAAAGAGTTGTCAAGTTAGAGCGCGACATGTAAAAAATTGCCTAAAAATTGACAATTAAAGTCCCATAACTCCTACAAAAAAAAATGAATTTTCTCGAAAAAGTATACAGATCGTGAGGCCATCATACCCAATACCTCTACAAAGTTTGAAGTGAATTGGCCAAATGGTTATCAAGTTAGAGTGAGACATACGAAACGGACGGACAGACAGACGGACAATCGGACATTGGTATACCATAATACATCCCGTCATTAGACAGGCGTATAAAAATGATTTACAGAATCTCCAAAAGTACATGAATTACCCATAAATAAAATTGTTCCACTGATTAAACATGTGAAAACAAAAATTTTCAGTTTAAAAATTTGTTTGAAATAATCAAAAGCATGAATTCACCTCTGTAATAGTAATAAAAAATCCAGTTTATAAATGATAGAACTGTAGCAAAGTTCATCACCTAACACAACAGTTGCTGAGGCAAGGCCACACCAAATTAATTTCTTGTTCGTCGGACCCGCCCGCACGTACTTTTTCAAAAGTGAAATAAAAATAAAAATAAAATTTTCCTGCATTCCGCCCCTTTCCGGTCCGAACTGAATTTTAAAATTAATTTATCGCTTCCTGTTTGGGAAAAATCTGTTCACATGGTTCACGTTTGCTGACAAAATAGACGAGTTCACTGCCTTTAATTGATACATTTTGTGATATACTTATTGATAAATGCCGATATATTCAAAATGACTTATGTTTTAAGCAGTAAACATATGCTTCAGCGATTTTTGAGGCCGAAAGAACAACATTTTTTCCATCGTGGAGCGAGGTAAGTTCGTAATAGGTAAATGCCATCTTTTCACAAAATAACAAGGATGTATAACAATGATTTCTGTACGAATCATTGGCTGTCAGCTTTGAAATTAAAAAATAAAAAAACTTGGTATGTTATTTCAACGACTTCCACATTGTGCCATGACGCCTTCAACTTTTTCTATGTGCCATGACGCCCGTGTTGAGCTGAACTATTGTAAATTAAACAAAAACACATTACTATTTTTCATGTTAGTTCTGACCATTTCATAGACAAATTTTATGACAGGGAGCAGGAAAATTTATGTCACACATGAACTGATCACAACAGGTGATATTGTTATGACCAGCAATGACAGCATCCTGAATAAAATAAGTCCAGGATTTATCTGGGTATCTCACGAGGTGTCCTTACTTATATGTGATGACAATTATTTCTTTTTCCCACGAGACTCAAAATAATGGATAAGTTTTCTTAGTTATAGGCAAATTATGGGTGTAGACAGGTAGAGTTGCACATGTATGTTGGTGCATGGTGCTGTCTGTCTTGTACTAATAGGGCTAGGTACTTTCATCATCTTACTTGTTCTGCATTCATGTATATGGGAATTACATTTAGGTAGTGTTTGCACTGTAATCCTCACTGTGCTTGCTGTCCATATTCAATATAAAAATTTCTACAGATAATGTCAGTCTGATTGTTAAATTTCAACAAAATTTCAATTTGAGCTTTGTTCCAATCCCTGCAGCAATTAAAAAATGTATTACAAACTGGGTAACTGCCTCTGCATGGTAGACTTTGTCTCTATTCTAGTAAGCTGGCCAGTACAGGTGCTGGCAAATCGACAAAATGCACAATATAACAATATCCAAAACCCTTGTGCAGTGATTACCCTTACGTTAGTTTTTAGTGTTTAAATAAGCATGATTTGTTGTGCACTATATACATTTCTGAGTCTTGTTACTTGCTAGGCATCTAAACAGTTTATAATTTTTGTCTGTCTTCAAATTTTTTTCATTTTATCTGGGCCTAAGAGATACAAAAGAATGTACCGGTATACATGTAATTTGTCAAAATGAGTACTGAAATTGTAGGACTAAATGTATTTTTCATTTTTCAATAAGTACTACATTTTGTATATGGTAATGATGAGATACTGCAGTCTGACTAATATAAATAGAGATGTAACTTCTTGCTTGAGCTGATCTTACTTTAATTTTAATTCTCAACAATTTGAGGTCATGATTGTTATCCTGAATTGGAAAATGTGTATGAATAATCAAAATGGCACAGAACTTTTTATTCAATATCAGCAAAATTAAATTGAGAGAAATAGGAAATGAAGAAAAAAAACTTTCTAAATATATTGCTGAGAATATTATCAAATAAACATTTCAAATATATTGGTAAGAATATAATCAAGACAGAATTCATTTATGTGTTCTTCTTACATTACAAATTTATCTGAGATTAATGGCACCATTTAAGAGTTAATATGAGATAATACCAACTTAATCAAATAAATATTTTATATGTTTTCCAAAAAAATTAATTAAAAAAAAAAAAATTACTCGCTCGCCCCTGTGATTTGGTACTCGCCTTAAAATTATCAATTTTTAAAATAAAAATAAAAAAATTTTCCTATCGCTCGCTCGCCCCAAATTTTAAGGACAAAAAGTCCGAAGAACAAGAAATTAAATTGGTGTGGCCTAAGTATCAATTGGTTAATTTTTTAACCAATTCTACAGTTTCTCAACAGCAATTTTGTTGTCAATCTGTAGAATTTGTAGCCAAATGGCCAATAAAATTGGTCTTTGGTTACTCTTAAAGGACTATAACAGCCCGAAACCTCATTTCCAAATGGGTTATCCTGTCAAAATGTCAGTTTTGTCCGTTAGTCCAGCACATTAGGGGAAGACTGCTACAATGAATAGGTTAATAAATTATATATTTTCAGACAGACCATGTTATGCTCCATAAATTATACCGATCCCTTTCATAACTTGATCTTCCTTTTGAATTGAATTTTTGAGTTGTCCCAGTTACATTTTTTTTTTAATTCATTACAGCTGTAAGGGTAGTAATTTTTTCAAGTTCTTTAAAGGCTACAGCAATTGAATTGTCAAATGCCCTGGCTCACTGAACCCTCAATTATTCAATATGGCAAGTGCAAATTTAAATTTATTTATGTGGAAACCGTACAATCTAAGGCACATTCAATTTTCTTCTCTTCTTTCCATTCAGTTTTCATGGCAACAATGGCCATTTTTGAAAATTTTGAGCCCAAAACATTTCTCTGGATGCAAGGCAACCACCCAGTAAAATTTCATCAAATTAGTTGCACTTTGAATTTCCCACCTTTTTTTAGTTCAGACATGTCAGATGGCAATTACTCAAAAAGATGGGTGCTTCAACATGCATTGTGATCAATATACTTTCAAATTGTTGAAATTTGCTTGTAAAGCTTCTGAAAATCATCAAGAGTTGTGTTTTTATTCGTACTGATGTGGTAAAAACAATAAGCCCCGACTTTCACGACTTTCCCCATTGGGGCATTAAAAAAACATAGTTAATCAACCATTACAAAGTTTGCCTCGTTATGGCACTCTGACACAGCAACCAATTTTACCAGGGTGCCGATGATCCATCCAGGAATGCATACAAATGATTGAAAGACCTCAATGTACAAAGACCGAGATCTGAACTTGTCAATTAACTTGCATGCAAGTCAATCAATTGGAAAATGAAGGTCAACATGACCTAATTTTACCTGAATGCCTACCAACAAATGCATGCACACACAAAGTTAGATGTCATGAATGGTTACTGAGATCTCTTGAATGGCAGTCAATCATGCAGAAAATATAGGCCAAAGTGACTAGTTTTGCATGGATGCTGACCTTTAGTCAAAGATGCATAAACAGTGTGTCTGTTTAGTAATTGGTATGATTTACCAACATACAAGCAGAAAGAGACAAAACGAAAAGTGCATGGTATAATCATGTACATTTGTATATTTTCACAGAATTATATTACAAGTAAGGTCAATAACTTTACTTCCAGTTTTATTGCAAAAAGTATTAACGGCGATCAAAATTAAAAAATGCTACTTAAGAGACAGGGCTATAAAAAGGGCACAGTGCATCCTGAAAGTTATGAAAAGGGCACATGGCGCCACATGAAAAAGGGCAGGTAGAGCACCCTGTGAAAACGGTCTAGCTGGAACACTGTTTAGACAAGGTAAATAACAGTTTCAGACATTAAACAAAGCTTACATTTACTGAAATAAGTAGCACCTTTGAACATCACTAAGCAAAAGCCCCAGACATACATGTAATAACGGCTGCAAAACGTGTTTATGGGTGAGGCATATATAAAGTATGTGTCGGTAAGTATGTGGTACACTAAGAAAAAGAAAACACAAATGTGGAAAGACTGGTACCCATCACTAGTTCGGTCCACAAAAGAAGTCACTTCTAGGTATCAAAACACAACAGACCAGGGTATGGGCATCTGTTTCGACAAAATGCTAATTAAAAGGATACAAACACCAGATACCACTCATTTAAAGAGAACAGAACAATTGAAATTCTGGAGAACAACTTCCTCCTTGCATCACAATGAGTCATTTTCTTGTGAAATGACGCCATTTTCACGTGGATTAATATTCATTGCAAAGTGAAAGACAACCACACATGAATATATTAATTCTTTTCAATATCTTCACAAAATCATAAAGAAACCATAAAAATACATAAAATATTTATAAATATTTACTTCTACACTCGCGGTATGACCGTATTCCGTCTATTTTCAAAACAAAAAGCCTTTCATCTAATGCAAAATCAGCGGAAAATGTTATGCATTCTTCAACCGTCCCGCCAAGACTTCTCTCTGTTCAAAACGGATAAATTTCATAAGCCGGTTTGGTCTTAATTGTTCAGTACTCCAAAGAAAATGATAAGTCTAGTGAATATTCCCAAAATATAGAGATATGATGTGTTTTTTCAGAGACGACGTTAACACAGCCAAAGAAAGATGGCGGTTTATGCGTCGTTTAGTATTTCTGTCTGTATATTTTGCAATTTTAACACCTTAAATTTTATCCTAATGAAAAAATTTACTTAAAGTACCATGAACTGGTCACTGGGGTGCTCTGCTGAAACCTTTGTAGTGTCGGATGGCTCGTCATGTCCATACAATCCACATGATTCAACAGGACCCTCAGCGTTTCATTCATCAACATAACCGACCATCCCGGCTTTTGAAAGGTATTTATACAGAGAGACAGAAAACGACAAATTTCATTGGCTATTAACAGTCACATGACACGAATAACTTTTGAAAATAGTGAAAATCCGATCAACTTAGATTAAAAATCAAGTCCAGAACATTATAAACTTATTCTCCTTAATGTAGTTATAAGTAATATTCCCAAATATTAGCCATTTCATGACTAGAATGCAACAAACTCGGCTGATCTTTCGAACACAAATGATTACTACGTCTTCACTGTTGTGTTGACGTTATACGATTGGCCATGCATGACACGTGACTAGAACAAAAATGTTAATAATTGAAAGTATCGAACAAGATTAAAATAATTATTCAATAAATCTTGTAGTTTATTTGTATCATGCCATGTGTATTTTGATAATTTATTTATCTTTTTTTAATTGATATGGATATCGGATATCGTAAAACGTTAAAATGCGAGACTACCATTTTAGTGCATGCGTAGTACGAAACATGTGCACTGTGATAAACATTTTTACAGCGGGAAAGAAGTAGCAATTAGATGAATATTTTCCAATAGAAACAGTTATATTTGACCCTACAAGCAAGGTTTCTTTTACTTAAACGTTAACAGCCCAAAATGTATAATTTCATTTTCATCTTTCCCTATTCGCTTCTGTTCTTCACAAGAATTTGTTTTTGTTTACATCCAACATCAAATAATTTTTGTCCAACCTGCCTACCGAAATGCTCGGTTGTGGAACAAATGTATTGATTGGATATTAGGCGATTAAAGTCTTGTATATCAGAAAAATTTAAACTGTTGGGATCACTAGCCTTGTAAACAGGGTGTCACGGTGTCGTATGAGATTTTAAAGTCTATGAAAACTGCAAGTTCTGTTTCCGGTTTTTGTCATATACTTGCAGATTTCATACGGGGGTTTACATGTTTATGAGATTTTAAAGTCTATGAGATTTTAAANAAAATGGAATTTGCAGCAGCTTTAATCATGTTTTTGATAAAAGGATAATAAAATACATCTGTATCTGTAATCATATGCATCATTTCTAATTTTTTGCCGCTGCTCTCAGTATATTTAACGGGGTGGCACAGGGTTATGTTCGTGCAGCGTGTTTTCTGTTTTTTATTTCACGTGTTGCCGTGTTGGAGGGTCGTTATTTGTCATGTTTCGTGCAAAACAGAAAAAATGCATTATGCAAACCAATTTCTAATTTTTCATTCTTCGTGTTGTGACATTTTATTTCTCGTATGCCCGTGCACGGTACCCCCCTGTGCGACCCTCTTAACAAGATAATCAAATTTCAATTGAAATATTTTCCATAGACCTTAATGTTAATTTAACTCAAAATTGTAGTTAAATTCGATGTGGGAGTGATCAAACCAATGAAGACACCAAATATATTGCTGGTGGATTCAGGGTATTTGTTTGTTTGTTGATGGCAAAAACATTTTTATGTGTTTTCTAATTTGCATAAATTGTTTGCGTTAAAATAAAGATAAAATTTGCAGAAACAATGTGCATTTACCGTTTAATTAATTTATGCAGTATTTACACTGTTACGTTAAATCAAGATTAACTCCTGACCCACATGCTGTGGTTCATCTATTAAATCCAGATTAACTCCTGACCCACATGCTGTGGTTCATCGTTAGCCTCTGTGGCATAATAACAAAAGCTACACGTGGATCGCAGGTAAATAAAGGTGTTCGGTTAGCAAGGTATTCTCCGGATTTCCCTCTGTTTCGGACTCAAATTTTCCGTCTCCACATTCACTTAAGTTTTGTGTTTCTGTACATTCCAAGGAAACTAATATATAACTGTATAACATTAATAGTGGATCTTTCATAGTACTACAGTTTAACCTACATTTAATGCTTGAGTGACTCTGGTTAAGTTTTGTGAAGTCCATGTCCTATTATGGCAACATTCAAGTTCCTTTGTCTGCATGTATTTGTGAGAGCTAGAAATAGATTAGCCTAGGTGAGACACTATATAGACACATTAACATATTTCAAATGTCATTGATTATATTTTGAAAATTTATTTACATGGAAAAACAAAGAAACCTATCCATCAGTTTGAAGAGGCAGGTCTGCAGGAGTTCCTGTACACATCCTTATGAGAAGAAGCACAAGAATTTAAAATTTTACTGGCTCATTGCTGTTGTATCAATCCAACACTATGGCATGTGAAATAAAACTCTTTGCACGAAGATAGTCATGTATAAGCCTCAAATAACCCATGGTTGTGTTTATTATACACATTGACAAAGGGTATAAAAAAATTCTCTCTGAAAAGTCAATAGAATTATTTGAGTAGGTCCATTTTTTAGGGTCAATAGGGTAAGGGGAAACAAACATTATTTTTATTTTGGCCTGAACTAATCAAACCACTGACTACATTTGTACATAGAAGACAATATACATTATAGGGCAATGTTATATCTCATCAATTGCCGTGATGAGCACTACCCGATTCATTGACAATGTGGATTTTACCTACATTTTATGCTTGAATGAGCTTGATGAGCTTAAATCATAGTTCAGTACTAAATAAATAAATCAACATTGTAAACATATAGATTTATAAGATAATATATATAATTTTGTTCGAACTTTTGAATCCTGTAGGTGTTGATCATCTAAATTAGAAAGTGATACTGAATGTAGCAATGCATCATTAATCATCGAAGAATTTAGAATTTTTGACATTAAAACATTCAATCCCTTTCAGACTTGTTCCTCGCCTTTATCTAGAATTTCAGCTAGATCAGAGAACTGATTTGTATTCAACTATTATCATCAGTTGATTGTGTAGAAGCCATGATTAATGATAAAATATCGAGAATTCTTATCATGAGAAGTCTTAAAAATCCTAACACTTTCTTTTTCAGATGTCTGCAGAAGAAATTAAAACACCACAGACACCAGGAGATGCCAAACCTCCCCCGACTACTTCTAATCCTGTGTCTTCATCTACCCCTTCCAGTACACTTGTGTCATCAACAACTACACCTAAAACTCCTTCATCACAATCACTGGCAAGTATATGTTATAATATCTTGGGCCACCTGGAGGTGTAATTCCCCTTTCGATGGCATCATTCCAAATTAGTGAGCAATTGCAATCAGAGAATGTTAGTGTAACTGGTATATTAAGGAAGATTACTGATTTTTAAATATGAAGGATCTCAAGTACTCCATAGGAAGTCGTGGAATGTTCACTCTTTGAGCAGTTGATTACAAAATGCTAAAAAAATGTTCACAAATATTGCGGTAATTTTTTTTAAAACCTTTTTTGGAAAATTCTCATTTAGAAAGTAATTTCCATTTTGACTATTCTTAGTTTCAGCAATATCATCACTTTGATTGGAAGGCATGCTCAGAATTGTTTTAATATTTTTTTTTATGTACAGTCAAACTTCGATGGCTTGAACACCCAAGGGAGCGATGAAAATAGTTTGAGCAACTGGGGTGTTAGAGATATCAAGGTCGAACTATGTTTAAACTTGAACAAAGGGACCACAAAAAGGGTTTGTGGCATCAATGTTGTTCGAATTATTGCAGTTGGAGCCATCCAAGTTCTGCTATATAATATATTGACAGGTTTTGCAATTTTAAGTGATTGTTTAAGAACCAAAGAAGCCCAAAATTTGATGTTTATGAAGTGCCTGAAATTTTCATTGAATTTTTATCAGATTTATTTGTCGGGGATTTTTCTTGACATAATCATCACAGGCTTTCCGAAAGTTGAAAAATTCTGCCAGTCATTTGGTCCGACAAGCAAGAAAAATTGCAGGACCGAAACTGAACTTGCCGGACCATTATGACAAAAATCCAGAAAAAATTCCTGTTTTCTCCATTCCGGTTCTGATGTACAAAATCGGAAGTCAGCTATTTGCAATTTCGTAGTCAAAATTGGATAAGCTTGTATTTTGCTAATTTATTAAAGAAAGCAAGCAATGTTATAGTTTATAGAGCGGTTGAAACATTTTCTATTGACATGCAGATAAAAAGAGGTAACAACCAATGGCAAGATGAAATCTCTTGCCGGTCCTCTGGTCCGACACGGATAATAATTCGCCAGTCCAGACTCAAAAATGCTGGTAAGGACCGACGGACCATCATCATTTAATATGTCTAGAATATATTGACAGATTTTACATACCACTTTCAGGCTTCCACAGTAAGTGGACAAGGGGGCAAAATCTCACCTACATATGGTATTTTCATTTTCATCAAATTTTGGGATTTGTCTTGATTTAAGTTATTGTGATGTTCATTATAATTGCAAGATGCTTATTTCAGAAACCAAACTACACACTTAAATTTACAATGGCAGGACATACCAAAGCAGTATCATCAGTTAAGTTTAGTCCAAGTGGAGAATGGCTTGCTAGTTCATGTAAGTTGATATGTAATGTTAAATGATTGCATGAAAGATAACTTTTGTCGTGTCTCCAGACTTTGATCGTGTAATTTACAAGTCTCGTCGTCTTTTGGTATTCTACATCCTTGGTTTTTGGAACGATTGGGACAATCGTTTCAATGTCATTACCTACCAAACCCGGATGACAGGAAGTTTCTTGCTTACTCGCTACCTTTTATAATACATTCGCTGAAATATAGTTCACAATTCACTTCCGGTTTTTCGCAGAGTAATTTATTTGTTGACATATCAACAGGTGGATATCTATCGCATACCACTGGACAGGAATATTGTTATAACTTAATTACCGTAATTAATTTCAAAGTGATAGCTATCTCAGTGATAAAGATTGTTAAAACTGAATATGTGTGACAGTCTGTTATTGATTTTATAAGCAAGTGGTCAATTATCGGTCATTTAGTTTACATGGTTGATTGCTTCCTTTCCACACGTGTTGGAAGACAAGCTGAATAAATTACCTCTTAATTTATATACACCTTAATTACTAAACATCAGTGATGATCACAAATGCAGTGATTAAATCTGGCAGAATGATTTTGACTAAATCTACTTAAACAGAGCAATGTGTATTTTCTACACAGCAATTGTGTATTTTCAATCAGCTGTTTACTTCCGTTTGCTTAGTCTATTAATAGATTGTGAATTGGGGTATCAATAAGGGTCATATGTGTGTGTGTAAAAAATCACATTTTCAGATTGTAATAAAGATTGAAAAATAAAAACAGTTTCCTTATCAAAAGCAATTACCCACTGACTTAAACTTCTGCCTAGCTAATTATAATATAACACAAGTATTAATATTTGTTTCTATTTTTTCCTTTTGGGATTTTTTGTTTGATTTATTAATTTGACTGATTTTTAAAAACAGAAAGTTTAAGGACACAAGCACTACTTGTTGATTTAAACTTCGCTCTTCTAATAAAAGACAAAGTGTTTTTACTTTTTTTTGTTTTAGTTTGTTTGTTTGTTTTTTGTTTTGTTTTGTTTTTTTTTGTTTTTTTTAGTTTTGTTTTGTTTTTTTTAATATACATGCTGAAAGATAGGCCATTGCTTTATTGCAAAATTTCAAGACAGTGGAACCTGTCCAACCTTGCAGATGACGACATGTATTTTGAATGCCTTGCAAATCCAAACTAGATGTTGTCGGAAACGACAGCTATCCCCGCACTCCCTGTTTGACACAGAAAACACTACCTATTGATAGTCATTATTGTTACTAAAAGAATTGTAGGATATATGGTTGCTAAGTAGAATTCCAAAAATAAGTGATCTTTGAGACTTTCAGGAAATTTACCAAGATTGGAATCAATATTTTTGAAATCCAGTTGATGAAAATGTTTTTCCTAAACTAAATACACAATTTAAGTAGGGTTGCTAGGTAGAATTCCAAAAAATAAGTGGTCTTTGAGACTT
>MJUU01031401.1:61100-76747 GCA_002080025.1 Modiolus philippinarum | reverse complement strand
ACCTGTCATGTTTCTTTGACCTCAATTTCATGGTTCAGTGACTTTGTTAAATTTTCACATTCATGTCTATTTCTCAGCAACTGTAGCCTCTAGACTCACAATATTTGTCCTATAGCAAGATTTATTTGGGTATATGCCAGTCTGACATTTGTCATGTGACCTTGATCTCAATTTCACGGTCTAGTGGCCACGTTAAGTCATTTCTCAATAACTAGAAGTGGTAGGTTGATAATATTTGGTATGTAGGTTGGTCTTGGGTAGTACATATCAGTCTGGCAGGTGACTTTTGTCCACGGTCTAGTGGCCATGTTAAGTTTTTCTGCTTAAGTCCATTTCTCAATTACTAGAAGTGGTAGGTTGATAATATATAGTATGTAGGTTGGTCTTGGGTAGTACATGTCAGTCTGGCAGGTGACTTTTGTCCTTGACCTCAATTTCACGGTCTAGTGGCCANAATATTGCGTTGAAGTCCATTTCTCAACAACTAAACATGATAACACTATGGTCTTGTATCAAATAAATCACCTTGATGGGTGCTATCCAAATCAAGGACGATTAGGTGTCTCTGACCTACATTTTACGCTTGAGTGACTTTCTTTAAATTTTGTGTTTTAAGTCCATTTCTTAACAACTACACAACATTACATTATAATGTTTCATGAAATGACTCATCTTAGTGAAAACTACAAAATTCTTAGACAATTTCTTGACTTTGACCTACATTTTACACTTGAATGACTTCGTTAAATTTTTGCATTAGGCCAATTCAATAGCAACTTGGTGGTTAATCAAATAAATCACCATAGTGAGTACTGCATAATTCATGGATAATTTTATAACCTGACCAATATTTTGTGCTTCAGCAACTTTAGTCGGGTAATTTTTGTTTATGTCCATTACTTAACAAATATTTAATGAATAATCATCTGTAACACTCATGACAGTACTCCTTGATGATTCCATCCCAATTCAGTGACAGGGAACTAAATTCCATTGATTATTGGCAAAGGTTATCTACTGCGAAAGTACTTTTATTCGTGGATGCCAATTTTCGTGGATTGCAGACAAGTCGTAAGTTCATGGGTTCTTAAATTCGTGGTTTGAGACTTTCCACAGTACAAATCAACGGGAGATTTGTATTTCGTTGGGAATCAAATTTCGTGGTTTAAGTCAACCACGAAATCCACGTAAATTTGTACCCCACGAACAATAGTACTTTCACAGTATTTCGATAAATTTGTCAGCGGGGCATCCATGTTTTATAAACACATTTTCTAGTTTTTAATCGAACACATAGAAATTTCAAAATTTGATAGGTCTGAGTAAAGAGTACGAGTAAAGAATAGTGATCAGTGTTGAAACTAAGGAGTATCTTCCTCACGCACAGCTCTGTCCTTAGCTGATTTTGGCTTTCCATTTAGACTATATTGGTTATTGCTTCTCTATCATTTTTAAAACATCTTTGAATTTATGGTCTTTCCAAATTTTAAGACCTTGTCTGCACTTAGTAGGGTGCCCAAGACACGATTTTTCCTATTTTGGGTTAACAGAATAACACACACCTATATTATACATTTATGGAAAGAGGATAGCATGGTGCATCGAAATGACGATGTCGTAGAGATTGAATTTGGTCACATTTTATTTTAGATGGGGTCAAAGGTCAGCTCCTAAAGTTTTGAAAATTTTGATTTATTTTAAAGTGAGCTTCATTTCACAGATAAACCTGCAACGAAGTTCGAATATTGTTGTAAATTTTATTTGGGTAGTTCTTTAGTTTTACTTTTTATAATGATTTGTCTGTTGTCTTTATTCTACAAGTTTCAAAGTTGGCATTTTGTTTTAAAGGCCAGTCATTTTGAATATTTGCACCACCGTGATATGAGGAGTTCTTTCGGATATAAAGAAGTGCGCATTTGTGACTTTTATAGGATAATTCTTTAGAGGAAAGCTTGAATTTAATTTTAAAACGAACCGCTAAAAAATAAACTGAGTTTAGGCGAAATAAATCGTACTTTTGTTATTGGTATAAATAAGTCAATTTTCCCCAAAAAACACATAATGACATATATCTTAACAAGACCGTTCCCACTGAAACAAAACCCTATTATATTATCAGAAATGATATGGAAAAGTGATTTTAAACGTGAAAACAAACACATTTGCTTGGGAAATCAAAATACAAGCAAAGTAAAATTGTCACTAGATTCCCGCTATTTAACTAGATTTTGGCTTGTCAAGCAATTTGGAAAAGAAATGATTCGAGTTATCTTTCGTTGTACATTCAAAAGAACATGACCAATTGGCATGGTGTTCACATCGTCTAAAATTTGAAAGTTTTGTGCAAATTTTGGCATTGTAATTGTTGATTTCTCTTTAACGGTGGATATAACATTCATGATTTTTGGAGCATATATACAACTCGTATATGTACTTTCGTTAAAGTTGGAATTTTTCAGAAATAAAGCATAGTTATTTCGCATTCACTGAAAATGTCGTTAATTTAGACACAAATTTACCACGACATTAATACCGAGTAATTACAAAAACCAGTCAAAAATAACTTACATTCTGTGATTCAAATAAATATTTCAGGTCTTGACTTTATCGTGAATAACTTTTTATTAGAATATAAGAGAGTACTACTATTTTCAATAACTTTAAAGATACCGTATCCCAAGCACTGTTTTAGGGTACCCCTAAAAAGGGAGAAATTAGAGAAATCGTGACCACAGGAACTTTCTACAACAGCTAGAAATTGAAAATTTAATAGTTGTTCTATCATTTAAAACCAAAATTAGCCGTGTGGGATTCCGTTAATCCAAACTCGAAAACTAAGCGTCTTTTTGGACCTTGGGCACCCTACTAACTGAAGAGACATAAGTTGTTGAAATGGCCATTTTGCAGAAATTAAAATTACAGTAAGTTCAGTATTTATTCATTATACCCCTGCTTAAGCAGGCGGTATATAGTGATCATGGTGTCAGTTTGTCCGTCCATTCGTTATTCTGTCTGCAATAGGGGTACATACTTTGTGGCGACAACTCCATTTAGACCACTTGGAGAAATTCAATAACTTTCACAGAATGTTGATATAGCTTGATTTTTTTTTTTTAATTATTAACTTCTTGAGTCAAATTGGGGAGCGGGGGGTATATATTAGTGAGCTTTGCTCACAGTTTTCTAGTTTGATATGCAGTTTCATTATTACATCTTGATTCCACACCTACATGTAGATAGTGGCTCTGTCCCTCTGTTTTATTTGTTCGCCTCAACAAAGTTGAGGGGGACTATTGGAGTTTCCCCGGTATCAGCATCTACATCTATGTCCGTGTCCGCATTTGGGCATATATCTCTGCAACTATGCATGGTAGGGTAATCAAACTTTGGATGCAGGTGCATCTTGGGCTATTTCACAGCCTCCAAGAAAATTAGGTCTTTATGAACTATATTTTACGCTTGATTGATTTACATTTAAGTTTTCGGACGAGTTCAGCTTTCAGTCACTATACATGGTAGGATCATGCAACCTTTCACATGCATACATCTCTAATGGTAGGCCAGTATCAAGGCAAATTAGTTCACTTTGACCTGTATTTTACGCTAGATTGATTTACATTCAAGTTTTCAGACGAGTTCAGATCTCAGTCACCATAGATGGTAGGATCATGTAACCTTGTATATGCATCCATCTCTGATGATAGATCAGCATCCAGGCAAAATTAAGTCATGTTGACCTATTTTTTTTCCGCGTGATTGATTTACATTCAAGTTTTTGGACTAGTTCAGATCTCAGTCACTGTACATGGTAGGATAATGTAACCTTGCATAGGCATGCATCCCTGATGGTACATCAGCATCCAGGCAAAAGTAGTTCACTTTGACTTATTTTTAGGCATGAGTGATTTATGTTCAAGTTTTTGGACAAGTTCAGATCTCACTCACTATACATGGTAGGATCATGTAACCTTGCTTATGCATGCAACTGTGATGGTAGGTCAACATCCAACATTTTGTTACTGTGACAATGTGCCATAACGAGGTGAACTCTGTAATCATTGATTACCTATGTTTTTCCCATCAAGTTAATTGAAAACAATTAGTACACAGATTTTAAGACTTAGATGGCTGCTGCTGTATATCAATTTTCAGATTCAAGCAACAATTATACTAGGAAAACAGCCTTTGTCCAAAGTTTATTAAGTTTTGAAAGTATAATTGGTGACAAAAAGTTTTACTGGATGTAATCTTGGAAAATGTTTTACAATGTATAGTTAACTTGAATGACTTGGACACCCAAGGAACTGATGAAAACAGGGGTTTTTAGAGCTATTGAGGTCGGACTGTGCAAAGGGTCAAGAAATAGAGTTCTAGACTTCCATTGTATTGCAGTTAAAGCTATATGAGTTCAACTGGCAAGATAGAGTGGAAGATAGGTTTATACTTTGGCCACAGTTCAGTCCAGTTCACTCTTGAATTTTTCTTTGTCTTTTCAGATGATGATAATCCTCCTGTATCATTTGTAAAGTTTTCACCCAATGGGAAATATATTTTAGCAGCAACATTAGATAAGTAAGTTTAAACTATAAATGTTATGCGTTAAATCAATATTCTTTAAATACATTTAATTGAGTAATGCAATAAACCCAAAGTGTACATGTACTTCTAATTTATACTCTCTTATTTATTCCATGTCATACAAAATTTTGTTTTCAAATTAAGGATGAAACAGTATTTCATGAGGACCTAGCAACTAGAGTTTGCTACCATTTAGTATTCACTTTTATTATCCAACCAGCTTTTCATGGCACAATCCGCACGATTTAAAATTAGTGTGAAGCTTGGTAATGAGACATCAAAAGGATTTGATGAGAAGAGAAGAGATGTTGGCTTATGATACAAAATAAGTGCAGAACAGAGTCACACTCAAGTAAATTATTGCACAATGAATTTATTTCCACAAAAGCTACAGCAAAGCAAGATTCAGACTTTGCATTGTTTTACTATACAGAGATGTGGTGCTTTCTAAAATTGACGTTTGCCCTGCCGTTGCAGCCAATCTGGAGATGGTTGACTCGGTTTAAATTGCAGTGAAGGCCAATTTTTATTATCAATAACATTAACATTTGTATAAAATTTGCATTTATCTTTTAAACACTCTCAAAGTATTTGTATGCATTCCGAAACTAATTGCATAAATTCTCATAAAACTGACATGAATTTCTGTTGAGCCCTAAATCAATTGCAAAACGACTAAACTACTCGCAATGTTGCGTAAATGAATCATTAAACAATCTTATGAAATAGCATTTTAGCATAACTTTTCACAATTTATCATAAATGCTTTACAACTTGTTGTAATTGGCAAATGATGATTTGAGAATTGTTATGATAGGTTTGTGAGCTCTTTGCAAATGAAATTATCGATACAGATTTGTGGATATTTGCGTAAAGATTTTCGACATGTCAAAAAATGACACCACTTTTCAAGACTTGACAAGAAAGTCTGCAAATGTCTACGAGTTAATTACATATGTAGGCAAGTTAAACATGAATTCTTGTGAAAACAACAAATTGATCATTCAAAAGAAATTGTATGAAAATTGGTGTATATGAAGGGGAATATATGTTGTTAGTATTATATCTAAGCCACTTATTTTTTACTATTTCAGCACATTAAAATTATGGGATTATAGCAAAGGAAAGGTAAGAAATTGTTCATTTGTCCTTTAGATTTAATAAACAATATAGATGTTACTTTCTGCATTTACTAATTGCCAGCTGATTGCCAAGGGGATGTAGTAAAGTTTAATTATTATGTCTCAGTGAATCAGAGATTTGGGGGTCATATAGTTTTTTATCTTTCTGTTGCTGCCTATCTGTTTTTTTGTCCTCAAACAACTGAAACATTGGGTATATCTTTTGACTTTTTGAATGACCTCCTGGTATCCACTGCTCCTCCTAAACCACTCATTGGAATATAATGATACTTGTTTAGAAGCTTAATTACATATTGTAGATGTGCACTGCAGATTTTGTCTTTGCATAATTACTTTTTTCCAGATTTTTGGCATGTTTTGGACTTTATCAATTTTAGCTCAATGCAAACCATATGGTTACTACCTGGTGTCCACTTCTCCTAAACCATGGATTGGAATTTCATAGAACTTATGGAGGAGCTTGATTATGTATTGTAGATGTACACTATGTATTTTCTTTTCCAATTCTTCCTTTTTCTGTTTCATGTGTAAAAATCAGAAAGAAGTGGGGGCGGGGCATCTTTGGCCCACTAGTCCACAGTAACTTCAGTTTTGTTTACGAATGGTAATATACATGTATAATGTTGTTACCTTGTATGAAATACTGATAATTAATTTCTCTTTTATATTGAATTGTGAAATACAAAAATGCATTATTATAATTTGTAAGATATACATGCTCAATCCAGGTATCTTTCTTAAGGGCTATTCCATTAAAAAGGATGTACCAGGGTCGGAAGGCAGAAAAGGAAAATTCCTATTGGTTCTTGTCAATATTGTATCTTATTGCTATACTCATATTTGTCCATTATCCTTGGTTGTGGAGGTAGTTGAAAATTGCCTTCCGACCCTGGTACATGTATTTTAATGGAAAAGCCCTAATTATTTGTTTTTATTTTCTCATTTCAGTGTTTAAAAACGTATACTGGTCATAAAAATGAAAAATATTGTATATTTGCCAACTTTTCTGTCACAGGAGGAAAGGTGAGTATATAAAGTTGATATGGTTACTAAGTAATAAATGTAAAAAGGGGGATGATATTTATACCCCTGCAATGGGTTTTTTTGGGGAGAGGTATATTGGTTTCACTGTATCCATCCATCTGTCCTTTGTTTCTTATTTGATCATTGTCTGATACATTTAATTCAGGAAAACCTTACACTTGATAGTGAATAGGAAAATTATAAAAGTACAAAAGATTATGATAACAGACACAATTCCAAAAACAGATTTTCTCCATTACATAACTTAATAAACGTTTATCCATTGAAATGAATGTGGGAGGGTAGGGATTTGCAAATATGCCTATAGCCAATAATTGTTTTATAGGTAATTTGAATTATGGTTATAGGCACATACAATCCACTGACATTCAATGATTAAACTTTTATTACAACTTTACACATACATTTAAATAGAAAGGCATTACTCATTAACAATTAAAAAAAAAGAAGATTTGAGGAAAATGGTACCTGTCATGTGGACAGGATACAAAAGTGGGGAATATCAACGTAAGTGTTTATGTTATTGCTCTCTTCAATAAAAACACACTAGCATAATACCAATTTTACTGTAAATTAAATTGAAACATGTGTAAAGACTGAAAGAGAACAAATGACCAAAGGGATTTGAATTAAAGCCGAAATTATCTTAGGACAGAGGTAGGCAAGAGGAAGATACTCCTTAGTTTTTAACAAAACTTTCTAAGATTAAGTTATTGCAACCTTATATTTTTGCAAAAATGCAGAAAAAGTAATTGTAAAACATATATTTTTCAAATCATTCATGGCAATGAGGGACATATGGCAGTTTATGGACCAAGTGGTTACCCCCAAAATTGTATATGGACCGAAACATATACCCATGCAAAGGTGAGGTCCACATAGTATTTTTGGGGTGACCACAAGTATCCATTAACTGCCATTTGGCCCGAATTGACATGAACTATTTGATATACATGTATTATACTTTAATTCCAGAAATGAATACCAGTGTCATTCTTTTGCCATCACTTGGCGTCCGTAGTCCGGCGCCAACTTTTCATTCAAAGATCTTCTCCTCTGAAACTAGTGGGCCAATTGGAACCAAATTTGGTCTTAATAGTCCTTTGGTGTTCCCCTTTTAAAATTGTATCCAGCAGGGGAATATAATTTTAATATTGGACACTTTGGAAAGACACATTCAAAGATCTTTTTCTTAGAAACTACTAGCCCAAATATAACCAAACTTAGTCACAATGGTCCTAAGATGGTCCTATCCAAAAAAGGTATAAGACAGGTCCGTACCTCATCCAAGATGGCCGCCAGCAGGGAACATAGTTTTTAACATTGGACTGGTGGAAAACGTATTCAATGATCTTCTTCTCAGAAACTACTAGTCCAATTAGAACCAAACATAGTCACAATGGTCCTTAGATGGTCCTTTCCAAAAAAGGTATCTGACAGGTATGTACCTCATACAAGATGGCTGCCAGCGGGGAATATATTAACATTGGACCCTATGGAAAGACACATTCAAAGATCTTCTAAGAAACTCCTAATTATAACCAAACTTAGTCACAATGGTCTTTAGATGTTCCCATCCAAAAAAGGTATACGGCAGGTCCTTTCTTCATCCAAGATGGCAGCCAGCGGGGAAGATAGTTTTGACATTGAACCCTATGGGAAACTTCCTCTCAGAAACTACCAGCCCAATTATAACCGAACTTAGTCACAATGGTCCTTAGATGGTCCCATCCAAAAAAGGTATCCAGCAGGTCTGTATCTCATCCAAGATGCCGCCAGTGGGGAACATAGCTTTAACATTGGACCTTAAGGAAAATGCATTTATCAGAAACTACAAGTTTAATTAGGATCAAGCATAGTCAAATGGATCCTAAGATGGTCCCTTCCTAAAAAGGTATCTGGCAGGTATGTACCTCATACAAGATGGCTGCCAGCGGGGAATATATTAACATTGGGCTTTATGGAAAGACACATTCAAAGATCTTCTAAGAAACTCCTAATTATAACCAAACTTAGTCACAATGGTCTTTAGATGTTTCCATCCAAAAAAGGTATGCGGCAGGTCCTTCCTTCATCCAAGATGGCCGCCAGCAGGGAAGATAGTTTTGACATTGAACCCTATGGGAAAACACATTCAGAGATCTTCCTCTCAGAAACTACCAGCCCAAGATGGCTGCCAGCGGGGAATATATTAACATTGGGCTCTATGGAAAGACACATTCAAAGATCTTCTAAGAAACTCCTAATTATAACCGAACTTAGTCACAATGGTCCTTAGATGGTCCCATCCAAAAAAGGTATCCAGCAGGTCTGTTCCTCATCCAAGATGGCTGCCAGCGGGGAACATAGCTTTAACATTGGACCCTAAGGAAAACACATTTAAAGATCTTCTCAGAAACTACTAGTCTAATTAGAATCAAACATAGTCAAAAGGGTCCTTAGATGGTCCCTTCCTAAAATGGTATCTGACAGGTATGTACCTCATACAAGATGGCTGTCAGCGAGGAATATAGTTTTAACATTGGACCCTATGGAAAGACACATGCAAAGATCTTCTTCTAAGAAACTCCTAATTATAACCAAACTTAGTCACAATGGTTTTTAGATGGTCCCATCCAAAAAAGGTAAACGGCAGGTTCTCACTTCATCCAAGATGGCCACCAGCGGGGAACATAGTTTTTACATTGGACCCAATGGAAAACGCATTTAATGATCTTCTCAGAAACTACCAGTCCAATTAGAACCAAACATAGTCACAATGGTCCTTAGATGGTCCCTTCCAAAAAGGGTATCTGGCAGGTCTGTACCTCATCCAAGATGGCCGCCAGCGGGGAACATAGCTTTAACATTGGACCCTAAGGAAAATGCATTTGAAGATCTCCTTTTCAGAAACTACTAGTCTAATTAGAACCAAACATAGTCACAAGGGTCCTTAGATGGTCCCTTCCTAAAAAGGTATCTGACAGGAATGTACCTCATACAAGATGGCCGCCAGCGTGTTACCTTACCTGTGTTACCTGTATGTAGAGATTTAATTTCGGCAAGTGTGAATCTCTGATCCATCTCGACATTTATTTCACTGCTGTCTGCTTCTGGTCCATAAAAATCAGCACTAAATTTGATTTGGTTGTTCCTCCAATGTTCCTTTAGTAAGTTTTTAAAACTAATAACAGATTTTGCATCCACCACTTTGTTTGGCAGCATATTCCAGTGATTTACTATTCTTTGGCTAAAGTTGTATTTCCTTCTATTGGTGTGACATTGTTGTTTGTATATTTTGAACTTATTTCCTCTGGTAGTTGATTCAGTTCTCATTGGTAGCAGGTTTATGGCTTCATCTATTTGGTCTAGGCCCTTCATAATTTTGAATGTTTCTATTAGTTCTGCTTGAATACGCCTATATTGAAGTGTTGGTAGTTGTAGAAATCTTAATCTATCCCTGTATCTTAAATGTTGTAAGCTCTTAATTGTTCTCGTAGCTCTTCTTTGAACGTTTTCTAACAAGATGGCTTCCTTTTTAGCTCACCTGACCTAAAAGGTCATGTGAGCTATTGCCATCACTTGGCGTCCGTCGTCGTCGTCCGTTGTTAAAGATCAACTCCTCTGAAAAGGGGCCTAATAGGGCCAAAATCACACTTTTACAAAGTACCTCAATTTTTTTATTTTTCATCAGATTTTGATGGGGTTTCTTTCTTTGGATTCCTCTTGACATGAGCTTTCGATAGAATGTCAACGGATTTTGCGTAGCTCTTACCGTTTCCAGGCTATTAGGTGCCTTAGGGGGACCAAAATCGCACTTTAACAAAGTATCTCAATTTTTAGCTGAAAATTGTATCTGGCATGTCAGTGCGTAATCCAAGATGGCCGGCAATGGGGTCCATTGATTAACATTAGACCCTATGGCAAATGCATTCAACAATCAACTCCTCTGAAACAAATAAGCCAATTGCAACCAAACTTTGTCATAATAG
The DNA here is from genome assembly GCA_002080025.1 of Modiolus philippinarum. Classification (NCBI taxonomy): domain Eukaryota; kingdom Metazoa; phylum Mollusca; class Bivalvia; order Mytilida; family Modiolidae; genus Modiolus; species Modiolus philippinarum. The sequence goes on along the minus strand of MJUU01031401.1, from coordinate 66,012 downwards.
TCCTTGGGTGGTGTTAAGTAAAAAATCTGTCTGACAAGTCCCTGCATAATCCAAAATAACCGCCAGCAGTCCCATTGATTAACTTTAGACCTCATAGGAAATGTTTTTAAAAATCAATGTTATTGCATGGATGTACCACTGCTATATACAGGTGAGCTGTACAGGCTCCTGGGAGCCTCTAGTTGTTAATTACTGCCCAGACATTGCTCGTGCATTCTAGGTGTGGTCTAAGAACATGTGTGTGTTAAGAACATGTCTTTATCAATATATTTGAAAGATCTATTAATTATACCTAGTCCCTGGTTAGCCTTTTTAACTTGACAATTTATATGCTGTTGGAAAGTAAATGAGATCCGAACCATCAATCAAAAGAACGAACAATCCATGGACAATGGCAAAATCAGACACACTGAGAAACAAGGACACCACTTGAGTACAGGACAAAAAAGAAAAATAAAGACACACATACAGATGAACAACATGGACCCAATAAAAAACCATGGGTGAGATCAGGTGTACCGGTAGAGTAAGCATCTCCTGCTTCTTATAAGACACCCGCCGTGTTTAGCTTGTTGTCAATTATAATACCAAGGTATTTTTCCTTACTAGATGTTGTGATTATTTCATTATCCTCACCTGGCTATAGCCAGGGTGAGCTTTTGCCATCACTTTTCGTCCGTCGTCCGTCCGGCGTAAACTTTTCATTCAAAGATCTTCTTCTCTGAAACTACCAGGCCAATTGAAACCAAACATGGCCACAATAGTCCTTAGATGGTCCCCTGCAAAAAAGTTGTTTTTCAGATCCGCGCTATATCCATGATGGCCACCAGCAGGGATCATAGTTTTAACATTGGACCCTATGGGAAAACACTTTCAAAGATCTTCTTCTCTGAAACTACTGGGCCAATTGAAACCAAACTTGGCCATAATAGTCCTTAGATGGTCTCCTGCTTAAAACGTCGTTTTTCAGATCTGCACTATATCCAAGATGGCAACCAGCGGGGATCATAGTTTTAACATTGGAGCCTATGGGAAAACTCTTTCAAAGATCTTCTCCTCTGAAACTACTGAGCCAATTGAAACCAAACTTGGCCACAATAGTCCTTAGATTGTCTCCTGCAAAAAAATTGTTTTTCAGATCTGTGCTATATCCAAGATGGCCACCAGCGGGGATCATAGTTTTTACATTGGACCCTATGGGAAAATACTTTCAAAGATTTTCTCCTCTGAAACTACTTGGCCAATTTAAACCAAACTTGGCCACAATAGTCCTTAGATGGTCCCTGCAAAAAAGTTGTTTTTCATATCCGCCCGCTATATCCAAGATGGCCACCAGCGGGGATCATAGTTTTAACATTGGATCCTATGGGAAAACACTTTCAAAGATCTTCTCCTCTGAAACTGCTGAGCCAATTAAAACCAAACTTGGCCACAATAGTCCGTAGATGGTCCCCTGCAAAAAAAGTTGTTTTCCGGATCCGTGCTATATCCAAGATGGCCGCCAGCGGGGATCATAGTTTTAACATTGGACCCTGTGGGAAAACACTTTCAAAGATCTTCTCCTCTGAAACTACTGGGCCAATTGAAACCAAACTTAGCCATAATAGTCCGTAGATGGTCCCTTGCAAAAAAAAATGTTTTTCAGATCCGCACTATATCCACAATGGCCACCAGCAGGGATCATAGTTTTAACATTGGACCCTATGGGAAAACATTCAAAGATCTTCTCCTCTGAAACTACTAAGCCAATTGAAACCAAACTTGAGCACAATAGTCCTTAGATGGTCCCCTGCAAAAAAGATGTTTTTCAGATCCGCACTTTATCCAAGATGGCCGCCAGCAGGGATCATAGTTTTAACATTGCACCTTATGGGAAAACCATTTTAAAAATCTTCTCCTCTGAAACTACTGGGCCAATTGAAACCAAACTTGGCCACAATAGTCATTAGATGGTCCCCTGCAAAGTAGTTGTTTTTCAGATCCGCGCTATAATCAAGATGGCCTTCAGCGGGGATCATAGTTTTAACATTGGACCCTATGGGAAAACACTTTCAAAGATCTTCTCCTCTGAAACTACTAGGCCAATTGAAACCAAACTTGGCCACAATAGTCATTAGATGGTCCCCTGCAAAATAGTTGTTTTTCAGATCTGCGCTATATCCAAGATGGCCACCAGCGCGGATCATAGTTTTAACATTGGAGCCTATGGGAAAACACATTCAAAGATCTCCTCTGAAACTACCATGCCAATTTGAAGCAAACTTGGCCAAAATAGTCATTAGGTGGCCCCTTGCAAAAAAATTGTTTTTCACATCTTCATTTTATCCAAGATGTCCGCCAGCAGGGAACATAGTTTTAATATTGCACCCTATGGGAAAACACAATCAAAGATCTTCTCTGAAACTTTACAGCCAATTGGAACCTAACTTGGCCACAACAGTTTTTAGGTTGCCGCCCAGCAAAAGAAATGTTTTTCATGTCTTTGCTTTATGCAAGATGGCTGCCAGCAGGGAACAGATTTAACATTTGACCCTTTGGAAAAAAACATTAAAAGATCTTCTCCCGAAATTACTTGGCCAATAATGAAAACATACTTGTTCACAACAGACCATAGTTGTTCCCGTTTGAAAAATTTGCCTGGCTTGTCTGCATCGCATTCAAGATGACCCCAGTAGGGAACATAGTTTGACCGCCTATCGGAAAGCATTTAAAGATGTTCTCAATATTTAGTTAATTGGAACCAAAATAATACTCAATGGTCCCCTTCAAGAAAGGTGTCGAAAAGCATTTAAAGATGTTCTCCTCTGAAAATATTTAGTTAATTGGAACCAAGTTAGACTCAGTGGTCCCCTTCAAGAAAGGTGACAGCAGAACTGCACCCCATCCAAAATAGCTGCCAGTCTGGAATATTGTTTAACTTAAGATAATATAACATCAATGTCTATTAACAAATTTGAAAATAATGCCCTTAAAACATTGGGATTATTGTAACTGCATATGTCAGTGGTGGACCAGGTGAGGGATACAGGCTCTTGAGAGCCTCTTGTTTTTCATTAACATTGGACCCTATCGGAAAAGACATTCAAAGATCTTCTCAGAAATTAGAACCAAACAGTCACAAGGGTCCTTAGATGGTCCCTTCCTAAAAAGGTATCTGACAGGTCTGTACCTAATCAAAGATGGCCGCCATCGGGAAACATAGTTTTAACATTTGACCTTATGGCAAAAGACATTTAAAGATCTTCTTCTCAGAAACTACTTGTCCAATTAGAACCAAACATAGTCACAAGTGTCCTTAGATGGTCCCTAAAAAGGTATTTGACAGGTCTGTACCTCATCAAAGATGGCAGCCATCGGGAAACATAGTTTAACATTTGACCTTATGGGAAAAGACATGCAAAGGTCTTCTCAGAAACTACCAGTCCAAATAGAACCAAACTTACAATGGTCTTTAGATGGTCCTTTCATAAAAAGGTATCCGACAGGTCAGTGCCTCATAGAAGATGGTCGCCAGTGGAGAATATAGTTTTAACATTGCACTTATTGGAAAACTCATTCAAAGATCTTCAAGGTGGCCTCAGCAGGGAACAAAGTTTATACTCTGGACCTTCTGGAAATGCCATTCATCTCTCTACATCAGCCATGGTCCAGGTGAGCGATACAGGCTCTATAGAGCCTCTTGTTTCCTTCTATTATTTCACTCAAAAAATTTCAATGTTAAAATGTTATTTGAAACTCTATTAAATAAATTACTTGTGATAATTCGTTCAAAATGCAACAAATAATGTTCAAAAGTCTGTACAATTAATTTTTAGCTCACCTGGCTATGCCAGGGTGAGCTATTACCATCACTTGGCGTCCGTCCGTCCGTCCATCGTTAGCTCAATTTCTAAAATCTTCTCCTCTGAAACCACTGGGTCAAATGGAACCAAACTTAAATGAATCATCACTAGGGTATCTAGTTTCAAATTTGTTATTTTGTATTTCTTAGGTCAAACAAAATGGCTGTCCTTACTAAAAATAGAACATACGGGTAAATTTCAGTTTTTGGCAAATAACTCGAAAAACTGTTACAGATATCGAAAATCTGACAGGTGTAAAAATGAATGATCAAAATGAGAAGATCTACCCATGCTTAAATTTTGAAGAAAATCTGATGACCCATCTAAGAGTTATTGCCCTTTTTCCATAAAATTTTCAAAATTTTGATGTTTTTTATTTTTTATTAAAAAAACTATAACAGATAGAGGTTAAGTTTAAATTGCAAAAATGTTCAGCATGTTAAGATCTACCCACATGGAAATTTTGAAGAAAATCCAAGTACCTATATTGAGTTGTGGCCCTTTATTGGTCAAATTTTTAGTGATTTTTGTCTCGCCCGCGGCGAAAGGCGTGGAAAGCGAGTCATATGGGTACAAAGTATGACGGCAGCAGCGTAAACTTTCATGATAAGTTTTTGTGATTATGTCATTTTCTCAGTAACTATAAATGGTAGGTCAATGATATTTGGTATATAGATTCGTCTTGAGTAATACATACAGTCTGCTATATGGTTTTTGTCTGTGACTTCAATTTCAGGGTCCAATGAACATGTTAAGTTTTTGTGCTTAGTTTAGTTTCTCAGTAACTATAAGCGGTAGGTCAATGATATTTGGTATGTAGGTTGGTCTCAGATAGTACATGAAAGTCTGTCATATGGCTTTTGGTCCTTGATCTCAGTTTCATGGTCTAGTGAGCATGTTAAGTTTAAGTGATTAGGTCATTTTCTCAGTAACTATAAATGGTAGGGCAATGATATTTGGTAAATAGGTTGGTCTTGGGTAGTACATGACAGTCTGCTATATGGTTTTTGTCTGTGACCTCAATTTCACAGTCTGATGAACATGTTAAGTTTTTGTGCTTAGTTAAGTTT
>MJUU01031401.1:42091-59767 GCA_002080025.1 Modiolus philippinarum | reverse complement strand
CTTCTTGAGAACAAAAGAATGGATTTGAACCAAACTTGGCATGAATGATGCTTATGAGGTGCTGACCAAGTGTTACTACTTTGGTGGCGATCTGTCATACGACATGGCCGCCAGCTGGGAACTAAATTTTAACATTGGACCCAATGGTAAAATGCATACAAAGAACTTCTTTTTGAGAACCACTGAATTGCTTTAACCCATACTTGGCATTGATAATGCATATGAGATGCTGACTAAGTATTTTTACTTAGGTGCCAATCCGTCATTGTATATGACCCACAGCATCAAACCCTATGGGAAATGCGCACAAAGATCTTCTAGAGAACTACTGAATGGATTTAAATCAAACATGACATGAATGATGCCTGTCAGGTGCTGACCAAGTGTCACTAGCTGTGAACTTAATTTAACAGAAGATCTTCTTCTAGAGAACTGCTGAATACATTTAAACCAAACTTTGCATAAATGATGCTTATGAGAAGCTGACCAAGTGTTGTTTCTGCAGTGCTGATCCATCATCCAATATAGCCTCCAGCAATGAATTGTACCCTTAGGGAAAATGCATACAAAGATATAATAGAAAACCCCTGAATGAATTCAAATTAAACATTGCATAAATGAAACTTGTGAGATTTTGACCAAGTTTGTTACTTTGGTGCTGATCCGTCTTCTGACATGGCCACCAGTGGCAAAACTTTAACATAGGACCCAATGGGAAATGCATAAAAAGATCTTCTGCTCTGAAATTCCTTGAACTGAAGAGTTTTGATATGATAGTCCTTGGATGACCCTCTTCAAAGTTTTATGTTAAATAGATGCCAGCAGGGAATGTAGATTAACATAGGCCCTTTAATATTGGAAACTGCATTCAAAAATCTTTTCTGAAATTGCTTGAACAATTTTAATTCAATTTTATAAAAAGTTTCTGATTTTTATGTACATACACCACCAAAGATGGACCATAAATTTCGAATTATAGTGCCGCATATGACCCAGGTGAGCGATACAGGCTCTTGAGAGCCTCTTGTTGTTAATCAAAATTAAACACCTTAACATTGTTATCTGAAATAGATCATTACTAAGTAGAACAAATAATTATGACTTCACAATATATTATATGGACTGGGCTACTGGTCCATATACTGTTATATGGACCAGTAGTCTTAACAAAGCCAAATAGGACAAATATAATGGTAAAGTATTATATTGTTATATAATTACATGTACCAGATTATATTTTATTACACCAATGTATGTTTCTTTTTTTTTCAAGTGGATTGTATCAGGATCTGAAGATAACACAGTATATATCTGGAATTTACAGACTAAAGAAATTGTACAGAAATTACAGGGCCATACAGGTATTTATCACATATTTATACGCAAATTGTACCATTTTGCATATCTAATAACCGGATGAAAGTCTGATGGGGCAGATAACTGTTATCTGCCCTGTTTTGATGACGTCATCTAGCAACGTTAACTAAATATGGATGAAGCTGAAGCTTGTTCTCCTTTTAGAAGTGTTTTGAAAATGAAAAGTCAGAATTTGTTGGTGCCTTTAAAATGAAACGCCAAAGGAAAACCATTTTGATGCTGAAATTTTCAAACAGTGGCTTAAGATTGTAAGTGAACTCCGTAAGATTTCATCAAGTCAAAATTAACACTGCAGTTTTACATTGTTATTCCTGGCAAGTTTTTTTCATCTTTCAGATGAGAAAGATGCTTTTTTTAACACTACTTGATACATTCTATTTCAGCATATCTCAATCGCTACCGTGTTGGGCAGATATCAGGTCTCGGGACTGATATCAGGGCAGATACCGGAATAGACATGTAGTAATCTATACATATATACTAGAATTTTACTGGACTGTTTACTATATTTGTGTATACATTAATTCCTAACTACAATGCCACCATTTGTGCAGCAAAACTTTTGCATAATTTTAGGGTTTTTTCGATAGGTTGAAAAAAATGAACATGGGGAGTAAATTCGATCGGGGGAAAATGGACTTATAAAAAATTGTGGCATAACAAGAGGTCGCAAAGGAATCTAGGGGCATTATTAGAGGTTTGACTGCATCTTGAAACACATCAATTCTAAACACACAAAGGCGTTAGATAAGACACACATTTTGTCCAACAAAAGATACAGCACATGATCTATCATATGTAAAGATACCTTGCATAATCCTCTATAGCTGAAGGCATACATGTATAGTGAGAACAACATGAATTGTCCCCTCTCCCAGACAATGATAAAGAGAACTACCGTATGTAATTGACTATTATTTAAAACAAGTTGCTATTAATGTCAAGAAGAAAAATGACATAAATACCTGTTACAGGAATCAACATCTTAGTAGGGTCTTTCTTTTTATACCCCTCCACACGAAGTGGTGAGGTATTATGTGATACCCTCAGTCATGTGTCTGTCCGTCCATCCCTGAAGGTTTCAGACTGATAACTTGTGAAGGAAATAACGCACAGTCTTCAATGGTATGAGAGTTGTTTACCACAAAACTCAGGTGAAGTTCGATTTTGGGTTCAGAGGTCCAAGGGGTTCTGGAGTTATGCCCCTTGAAACTTTGAAATTTTGCGAATATTAGGGTTTCTGATAACTTGTGAACAAAATAACACAAGGTCTTCAAACTTGGTATGTAAGTTGTTTAGTACAAAACTCGGGTCAAGCTTGATTTTGGGTTCAGAAGTCCAAGGGGTTCTGGAGTTATATCCCTTGAAACTTCGAACTTTTGCGAATTTTAGGGTTTCTGACAGATAACTTGTGAACAAAATAACACAAGGTCTTCAAACTTGTATGTTAGTTGTTCACTACAAAACTCAGGGCAGGTTCGATTTTGGGTTCAGAGGTCCATGGGGTTCTGGAGTTATGCCCCTTGAAACTTTGAAATTTTGCCAAATTTTAGGGTTTCTGACTGATGACTTGTGAACGAAATAACACAAGGTCTTCAAACTTGGTATGTAAATAGTTTACCACAAAACACAGGCCAAGTAGAATTTTGGGTTCAGCGGTACACATAGTTCTGGAGTTATGCCACTTTTAACTTAGAAATTTTGTGAAACGTGGAGGGGGATCATGTAATGCACAATTACTATTTTTAGCTCACCTGACCCAAAGGGTCAGTGTGAGCTATTGCCATCACTTAGCGTCCGTTGTCTGTCGTCCTTCCGTTAAACTTTTCACATTTTCATCTTCTCCTCTGAAACTGCTGAAGCAAATTCAACCAAACTTTACAGGAATGATGTATGGAAGGTCCTGTACAAAGATTGCTCATTTCGTTCCCATCCGACAAAAAACATGGCCGCCAGCACGGAACTAGGTTTAACATTGAACCCTATGGGAAAAATCACATTTTCATCTTCTGCTCTGAAACCACTGAAGCAAATTCAACCAAACTTTACAGGAATGATGTATGGGAGGTCCTTTACAACGATTGCTCATTTCATTCCGATCCGACAAAAAACATGGCAGCCAGTGCGGAACTTAGGTTTAACATTGGGCTCTATGGGAAAAACATCATTTTCATCAACTCCTCTGAAACTGCAGAAGCAAATTTAACCAAACTTTACAGGAATGATGTATGGAAGATCCTTTACAAAGGTTGCTCATTTTGTACCGATCTGACAAAAAACATGGCCGCCAGCGCGGAACTTACATTTAACATTGGACCCTATGGGAAAAACGTCATTTTCATACACTCCTCTGTAACCACTGAAGCAAATTCAACCAAACTTTACAGGAATGATGTATGGAAGGTCCTTTACAAAGATTGCCCATTTTGTATTAATCAGACAAAAAACATGCCAACCCGCATGGAACTTATATTTAACATTGGACCATATGGGAAAACATCATTTTCATCAACTCCTTTGTAAGCACTGAAGCAAATACAACCAAACTTTACAAGAATGATGTATGGAAGATCCTTTACAAAGATTGTACATTTTGTACTGATCCAACAAAATCATGGCCGCCAGCGCGGAACTTACATTTAACATTGGAACCAAGGGAAAAACGTTATTTTCATCAACTCCTCTGAAACCACTGAAGCAAATTCAACCAAACTTTACAGGAAGGATGTATGGAAGGTCCTTTACGGAGATTGTTCATTTTGTACCAATCCAACAAAAAACATGGCAGTCAACGCAAAACTTATATTTAACATTGGACCCTATGGGAAAACTTTATTTTCATCAACTCCTTTGTAAGCACTGAAGCAAATGCAACCAAACTTTACAGGAATGATGTATGGAAGGTCCTTTACAAAGATTGCTCATTTTATTCTGATCTGACAAAAAAACATGGCCACCAGCGTAAAAGTTATATTTAACATTGGACCATATGGGAAAAAGATCATTTTCATAAACGCATCTTAAACCACTGAAGCAAATTACAGGAATGACATGGAAGGTTCCTTACAGAGATTGCTCATTTCATTTCAATTCTACAAAAAACATGGCCACCATGGAGAACATTGAAACCCTGCTGTTCATCATTTTGTCAGGTGAGCGACACAGGCTCAGTCTCTGAGCCTCTAGTTTCCTTTGTCACCAAGCACTTGACCAAGTGAAGAGTACATGTAAGTCTATGTAGAGGATGGAATATCTCTACAGCACAGATAAAGGATACACTTGTATAAAATTAAAACAACATGCCACGACGGAATATAGTTTAATATAGACCCCTATAGGAAAATTTTTTAAAAATGGACTGTGGATAAAAATTTAATGTAAAAAAAAATTCTCTTCATTAGTAGTATGCAAATTGTTTTGTGTCAAATTTTCCTGAATAGAAGAATTGTTTGGAATGAAAACATGTCCTAGTCCATATGCTTGGTGTAGACAAGGAAGTTGAAAAGTACGGTTGTTAATATTGCCAAAAAAATTGAAATACAACCTGTAAAAATGGTAGGGTCATATTCTTACACCATTGCCTTCTTTTGATGTTGTACTGGGGCACATTTGGCTTCCCTCAACTTCAGAGGCAAAGCATCTATATGTAGGGGGCATCAGATTGTGTATTACAAACCAAAAAACCATTCCAATTTGAACATATCAGCTCTAATTCAGTAATTGTATTAACTTTATTGACTTTGTTTTTCAGATGTTGTGTTATGCTGTGCGTGCCATCCTACAGAAAACATAATTGCATCAGCGGCATTGGAAAATGATAAGACAATTAAACTGTGGAAAAGTGATGTGTAGCAAAAACTTATATTTTTTATTTATTGTTTTTATGTAAATATCCATGTTTTATAGTCATGAATGGAATCATGCAATAATAACAAATACTTGTCAATTTGTTGTTGTTTTTCTCTATGTAATATGTCCAAGAATAGACATGGTCCATGACCACTATAATCAGTAATTCATGTTTTGATGTCATACTTAGAGACATCCGGAAACGTCACATGGTTTAATTACTGTCTTTGTCATAGGTCCTTTGGGAGGGGGAGATTTTGCAAAACAATGTATGTTGAGGTAATAAAAACTAACATTTTCCAAAAAGTGTATCACCGTTCCAGATGGAGCAGATTTGTATACTTTTTATGCCCCCAGATTGAGGATCGGGGGGCATATTGTTTTTGTCCTGTCTGTCTGTCTGACTGTGCATCCGAAACTTTAACATTGGCTATAACTTTTGAACGATTAAAGATAGACTTATCATACTTGGCAGGTGTATAGGTCTAGTCAAGAGGAACATAAATATGGCCCAAAAATTAGGTCAGGTCAAATGTCAAGGTCACAGTGGTCAAAATTTTAAGTCTTAGATTCCATTTTCATATGTTTCGTAAGTAAAGAAAGATAACTCTCACAAAAAATATTAAGATTCAATTTTCAAATTTATTAAACTAATAAAAGAGGTGCTGTGGGCATATGTAGTTTTTCACAAACACATCTTGTTTTTACTCTCAAATCTAGGTATAATATGATTTAATGACATCATATTCAACTTCATCATTGAGTTTGTAACAGCTTGCCTTTCTTATGTCATGACCCTGTCATTTGAAATGCACTACAGAAGAAAAACAGGTTCTCCATTTTAAAAAAACATATCCATGACAACCATTTTTATACGACCGCAAAAATTTTTGCGGTCGTATAATGGAATGGTGCTGTCGTCATCGTCGTCGTTGTCGTCGTCTGTAGACACTTTTGTTTTTGGCCAATAACTTAAGTTCCAGATGATCAATCCTTGTGAAATTTTTACACAATGTTCCTTGGCACAAAAGGAATGCTTGGGTAAGTTTTGGTAATTGTGGCCCCACCCGTTTTAAAAAAAAGGGGCCAAAAGGGGTTAAATTAGGTGTTTTCACATATTTGACTGTAGAATCTTTATTATTTGTTGCATTTTGATGGGGTTTCTTTCAGTAAACTCCTTAGAAAATTTCCAATCTGGAGTATGCCAACGGATTTCACGTGGCATGTACCGTTCACGAGATAAATGGGGCCCAAAAGGGGCGAATTTCAAAAATTTAATTTTTTTTATTTTTAGTCCGATTTTGATGCAATTTTTTTCAAAGGATTCCTTATGAAAAATTTACATAGCGCTCTACTATTAGATTTTTGGTAACTTGTTTCCTTACCCAGCTATGAGGGGCCAAAGGGGGCCAAAATCATAAATTTACAGATAACCTTAAATTTTTATTTTTCATCGGATTTCGATGGGATTTTTTTCTTTGGATTCCTCTTGATGTAAGCTTTCAGTAGATTGTCAATGGATTTGGCGTAGCTCTTACCGTTTCCGAGCTATGAGGGGCCGAAGGGGGCCAAAATCATAAATTTACAGATAACCTAAAATTTTTATTTTTCATCGGAATGATGGGATTTTTTTCTTTGGATTCCACTTGATGTAAGCTTTCAGTAGTATGTCAACGGATTTTGCTTAGCTCTTACTGTTTCCGTGCTATAAGGGTTCACAGGGGCCAAAACTGCAAATTTGCAGATTACCTAAAATTTTTATTTTTCATCGCATTTTGATAGTCTTTTTTCTTTGGATTCCTCTTGATATAAGCTTTCAGCAGTATGTCAATGGATTGGGCGTAGCTCTTACCGTTTCTGCGCTATAAAAGGTCAAAGAGGAATCATAAGGAGTCATAAGGGCTAATTTTTATTTTCCCTAGTTTGTGTCCAGCTAATTTCTGGGTCAATCTCCTTATTGCGTCCTTCTAATTATTGTGTCAAGCTCTTTCGTTTGTCCATACTGGCTTTAAATTACACTTTTTCAGATTTCAGTGGACGACATGCTGCGGTCGTATCATGCTGCGCTCGGCGTAGCCCTTTATATTGAATTAAAACGTTTAAGTTATTCAAATTGTTTTGAAAGAATTTGAAGATAATTTTAAGGTATTATTTAAGAAAAACGATGAAACTCCTCCCTTAACATAACATAGGAAATGGGGAATCCTTGGGGATCAGGAAGATAACGGAAGGTAGTGTTTGGAAAAAAAAAGCATTGCACCTGTGCTCCACACACTGTTGATAAGTAAGTAGCAAATACCAGAAAGTGCTAATTCAGACATTCTCATACTTACAAACTTAAAATTGCACACAGAATTATAGGAGAGGATGAATCTGTAAATCTGGATATGTGTGATCAGATGTCTTGGTATCTTGTTGATTTCCTCTTGAAAACAAATTGATCAGGTGATGTTGCATTATCTAACAAGAAATTTGCAGTTTTCTTTAGATTTTTGTCCTCTTAAAACATTAAACATGAAAAGCAGCCAATCAAAGATTGCGATCCCCCAGCTACCCCTTTTTAGATCCCCTCCCCTTGTAAAAAAAGAAAATGTTTTTGAAACTAAATTAATCATCGTAACTGTAAAACACCAAAAAGATATGGTTGCTAGGTAGCATTCCAAAAAATAATGGGTCTTTTAGAGTTTCAGGAACTTTACCAAAATTAGAATCAAAGATTTTTGCAACCTGGCTGTTGAAAATCATCATTTTTACTACAAGGAATTGAAATAGATATGGTTGCTAGGTAGAATTCTAAAAAATAATGAGTCTTTGAGAGTTACAGGAAATTTGCACTCTGATTATTGAAAATGATCTTCACTACTGTAAGGAATTGAAAATGATGTGGTTGCTAGGAAGAATTCCAAAAAACAGTAGGTCTTTGAGAGTTTCAGGAAATTTACCAAAATGAGAATCAAAGATTTTTGCAATCTATTGAAAATCATCATTGAAACTATAGGGCATCAATAAAGATATGGTTGATAGGTAAAATTCCAAAAAGTAATTGGTCTTTGAGAGTTTCAGGAAATTTTCCAAAATAAGAATCAAAGATTCTTACAACCTGACAGTTGAAATTCATCCTTATAACTCTAAATAATTGAAAAAGACATGGTTGCTAGGTAGAATTCCAAAAAATAANGGGTCTTTGAGAGTTTCAGGAACTTAACCAAAATTATAATCAAAGTTTTTTGCAATCTGACCATTGAAAATGATCATTAAAACTATAAGGCATCAAAAAAGATATGGTTGCTAGGTAAAATTCCAAAAAATAATTGGTCTTTGAGGGTTTCAGGAAATTTACTAAAATTAGAATCATATTTTTGAAATCCTAGTGTTCATACTAGCTGATGACATTAAAAAGTTGCTTAATTATAAAACTTCATGTTGAAATTTCAAAAATTATTTTAGTCGGTGACATTTTCAGGAAATTTACCAAATTTGGCACCATCGTCTAAATTCTAAAAGCTTGGAACGTATTCAAAGAGCAATTCCAATAATTCCTCATGAAAATATAAACCACAAAATTGAAATTATACATAGAGTTCTAATCGTTCTGATGAGTACTAATTGTTTAACATTTTTGGCGCCTTAAGGGCATGCCCCCAGGGGTAATACCAAAAGTCCGCTATCATCAGTAAATGAGATGCATATAATCGAACTTTAACACAAAGTTTCAGCTTCCAAACATGAATACTTCAGAAGATTTCGCTTATTACGGATATCTCGAAATTCGCTCATTTTTCCGCCCTGAGGGCAAATTTCAAAATTCCGAAACCTTCGGCACAGACAACTTTTATAGTATTACTTATACCCTTATTACAAGGTTTCTGCGATTAAAGGTGTAAGAGGAGTTCCAGCGGAATCGATTTTTTTGTTTTTTGGACCCCCTAGAGGCCATGCCCTGAGAGGTCATACCAAAATTCCGACACCCTCTGTGAAAATGTGAGTTTCAACTTTCTAGCCCAAATGGCCTTGGAAATTTCTTCAATCATTGGATATCGCGAAAATTCGTTTTTGCCCATAATTTGCCCCTAGGGCGTTTGACCTAAATTCCGAATCCACAGTGCGCTACTTAGATCATACTCTTGTATGATGCAGAGTTTCAAATTTGTATCTCTTATAGTTCCAGAGCTATCAGGGAGCATTACAAACGCATGTACATACAGACGGACTGCATTACATAATCCCCCCGCTTTCGCTAAGCGGGGGATAATGATTTTAACTGCTACTGATATTAATGATGATGAAGTCTATTTCTTGTCAGTTCATGGAAGGTACATGCTTTGTTTACAAATACAAATGCATGTGCATGGGTTGGTTTAATAAGGTTTGGAACTTTTTTGCAAAGAGCAGGTATGATAAATACTGAGGAATTCCAAAAGTTCTTTTTACCAAATGTGGTATTCTGCTATCAATTTCTCCACTGTTCAATGAGAAATGCCCCTTATGAGTTGAATGGTGTTTATTGATAAGAATAATTGTTTGGAAAGTAAACCAAACTGAGGTTTGTTTTGTATATTTTGATGACAGAAATTTCCACTGTAAATTTTGAAGTGTGTTATTTTGAAGTTTGTTTGTGGAACATGCAAGCAAACATGCATACCTCTAATCTATGCACAGATGTATCATACGCATAAGTCTAAGCTGTCACCAAATTACCAAGCCTTCACAGTCTTTGAACTTGATGTCTTCATGACTGTTTTGAGATCACACTTTAAAAATATGTTCCAAGTTGTAGGAAATAAAACATCCCAAAATAGTTGCTGGAAGTGTATTCAAATGCACAGATCTTTTATTGTTTGTTCTTGTTTTTGTTTTGTTGTTGTTTTTATTTTAGAAAAAAAAGGTTGCGAAGCAACCTTTTCTTATGGCATTATCCTGTCAGTTGAAATACACTATGGAGAAAACAGAATTATTCCTATATATGATGATCATTTAAAAGGATTATTTAAGAAAATGGATGCACAGACCCCTTAATGCAAATGTAACATTTGGAAACCCGGCGCAATTCGGAAAGAAAAACTGTGATTACTGAAAGAAAGTGTCTGTGTTTAAAATAGTATAAAAGGTTCCAACAGTCGAATAGTTTCATATTGACACAAGAGTGTAAACAAAAGTTTCTAGAGCACACACAATAGGGGGTTTTGCTAAATAACATTGTGAGAGTAGTGCAATTTTTGACAAAACACTTTGGTTTCACTGTTTGTTTTGTGGATTGTTAGAGGTTTTGTTTGGGTTGATAATTCAGCAAGCCAAGAAATTGGCCATCTGAAGTCAAAGTGGTGTTAGCCTTGAACATTTTAGAACAGTGGTTGTGAAGTGTATTTTTTAGGACATTACATTATATTCCAATCTTTGGTCTGTTTCTTGCTCTATCAAAAATTGAACCTTTACATACATGGTCAATACCTTCTTATATGACTGCAAAAAAATTGAGACGTATAATGATATGGTGCCGTAGTCGTTGTCTAGAAACACTTTGTTTTAGATCATTAACTTTAATTACAGTTAATCAGTCCTTACCAAATTTTTTTAAAAATGTTTCATGGCACAAAAGGGAGGCTTTGATTAGTTTTTGTTTCGCCTGCGACAAAAGTCGCGGAAAGCGAGACATAGGTGTGCAAAGTATGGCAACAGCATTAACTTTTACTAAATACAGGATATTTTGAAAACCCTTTGATGTAGGAACATCATATTTGGTCCAGTGGTAGTACTAATCAAGTGCTACCTGACGGACATCAAGGCATGTGACCTTGACCTCAATTGCACAGTCCAGTGACCACGTTAAGTTTCTCTGCTTAAGTCCATATCTCAATAACTAAAAGTGGGAGGTTGACAATATTTGGTATGTAGGTTGGTCTTGGGTAGTACATGTCAGTCTGGCATATGACTTTTGTCCTTGACCTCAATTTCACGGTCTAGTGGCCATATTAAGTTTCTCTGCTTAAGTCTATATCTCAATAACTTGAAGTGGTAGGTTGATAATATTTGGTATGTAGGTTGGTCTTGGGTAGTACATGCCAGTCTGGCATGACTTTTGTCCTTGACCTCAATTTCACGGTCTAGTGGCCACGTTAAGTTTCTCTGCTTAAGTCCATAACTCAATAACTAGAAGTGGTTGGTTGATAATATTTGGTATGTAGGTTGGTCTTGGATAGTACATGTCAGTCTGGCATATGACTTTTGTGCTTGACCTCAATTTCACGGTCTAGTGGCCACGTTAAGTTTCTCTGCTTAATTCCATTTTCAATAACTATTAGAGATAGTTTGATAATATTTAATATGTAGGTTGGTCTTTGGTAGTACATGCCAGTCTGGCATAGGACTTTTGTCCTTGACCTCAATTTTATGGTCTAATGGCCATGTTAAGATTGCCTTATCAAGTGCATTTCTCACTAACTGTAAATGGTAGGTCAATGATATTTAGTATGTAGGTTGGTCTTCGGTAGTACCTGTCAGACTGGAATGTGACTTGTTTTTGACCTCAATTTTATGGTCTAGTGAACATGTCAAGTTTCTCATTATCTCTTAGTGGTAGGTCAATGATATTTTGCATGTTGGTCTTGGACAGTTCTTGACAATCTGCCATATGACTTATGCCTGTGACCTCAATTTCATGGTCTAGCGAGCATGACTGGCTTCTTATGATGTATTAATGGTAGGCCAATGATATTGAATATATTGTTTTGTCTTTTGAAGTACACGATGGCCTGCTTTATGGCTTTTGTCAGTGACCTAAATTTCACAGTCTAGTGAGCATTCAGTCAATTAGATTTCATATCAATTTATAATCCAAGCAGGGACGGGCGAGACATCTATTAGGATCTTCACTTGTTATTATTATTGCCGGCCTGTTTCAAAAAAGGAGCTAGAATTGCAATTTCAAAAATATGTAAAATTATTGTTTTTATCCCCCACCCCCATCCCTTTTAGCCGATGGTATACAGTGATCATGGTGTCTGTCCATCCGTCCTTCCGTTTTTTTAACATCCTTCATAGGGTACCTACTTTGTGGCGACAACTTCTTCTAGACCACTCGATGAAATTCACTGAAACTTTCACAGAATGTTTTGTACATATTGCCATTTTGCACCAGCTATTTGAAAATTTTATTTGATTTTTTTTTCTGGAATCAAACAGGGAGCAGGGGTATGATATTGGTGAGCATTGCTCACTTTTTCTAGTTATACCCTGCCTCACGTAATGGCGAGGTATTATGTGATACCTTCAGTCATGTGTCCGTCCGTCCCCCAATTTCCGACTGATAACTTGTGAACGAAATAACATTCTGTCTTCAAACTTGGCATGTAAGTTGTTTACCACAAAACTCAGGTCAAGTACGATTTCGGGTTCAGAGGTCCAAGGGGTTCTGGAGTTAGGGTTTCCGACTGATACCTTTTAAATAAATTAATATACTGTCTTCAAACTTGGTATGTAAGTTGTTTACTACAAAACTTAGGTCAAGATCAATTTTGGGTTCAGAGGTTAAAGGGGTTCTGGCGTTATGCCCTTTGAAATTTTGTGAATTTTAGGGTTTCCAACTGATAATTTTTAAAGGAAATAGCATACGGTCTTCAAACTTGGGATGTAAATTGTTTACCACAAACCAAGATCAAATTTAATTTTGGGCTCAGAGGTCCAAGGGTTCTGGAGCAGGGACTATATATAGCTATATACAGTCCCTGTCTGGAGTTATGCCCCTTGAAACTTTGAAATTTTGTAAACTTTAGGGTTCTGACTGATAATTTACGAACGAAATTACATACTGTCTTCAAAATTTGTATGTAAGTTGTTTACTAGAAATTCAAACTTATTTCGACTTGGGTATAGAGATCCAAGAGGTTCTGAGGGATTTATGCCCTTGAAACTTCAAAATTTTGTGAAACGTGGCGGGGGTATCATGTAATTGGTGAGATGTGGTCACTTAAAACAGGTGGTCTGGATAACATTTCGAAATTAATAAAATAAATGCCAAAATTTGAAAGTATCAATAGTATATCCATATGAGAAATTCTGAGAAATTCTCTCACTTACAAGTACACCATAACTGAAAAATATAGAGAGCATACATCTCTCGCACGGGGAATCTTTTTACGGACTCCACACTGCAGGAGAGACAAACTCCAGTCGAAAATGGTGAATTAAAGGATATGGAGTAAATGCACATGAGACAAAGTCTCTACAAATACAATGCACCATTACTATTTTTTATCGTATTTTAGTGGTGTTGTTTCTTTGAATTACTTTTGTTTTAAGCTTTCAGTAGTATGTCAACAGATTTATCATAGGACTGATAGTTTTCATGCTACAAGGGACCGCAGAGGGCTAAAATGTCAAACATGGAAATTGCTCAAAATTTTTCATTGGAATTCAATGGCATTTTTTCTTTGAATTCCTGTTGATGTAAGCTTTAGTTTTAAATCAACAGATTTTACGCAGCTCTTACTGTTTCCAAGCTAATAAGGATCAAAAGGGTCAATATTCATTTTCCCAAGTTTGTCACAGTTTCGGCTAATTACACTGTCAAGCTCTATATTGTGTCCATCTAATTACTTTGTCAAGCCCTTTTCTGTTTTTATGACACTTGTTAAACTTGCTGCGGTTGTATCATGCTGCTATCGGCATAGCCTTTATCTTGCCTGTGTTTCTATTAAGAACAGTTGTTAATACCAGTGTCATAGTGCAAAATCGAACTTATTCTTATAATTTTGAATATTTTTCATATTTCTATATTTAATTATTTTATTCAAAAATTGCCTTTATTCGTTTTGATAAAACCGTTAATTTAAGTTATACTAATTGTAATTTTATTTAATTAAGACTGCGTCATAAGTGACAAGTTGCAGAGTAACTCCGTATTAATCATTGCAAATATCATACCTACGTATATAATCAGGACAATTTGCTAGCTTCGTGAGTTCGGAAATCCGACATACAGAATACCCCGTATTCCTAAAATTGGACATATGATATTTTTGTGAAATTTGATTATTTTGTTTATTGTTATACTGTTGATGTTATACTGGATCAATTACAAAATTTCAAAGAATTATTTGTGTATTGCTTTCGCAACAGACTTTTCTACCGCTAGTTCCCCTCGTGTTGAAATTTTCAATACGAAACCAGTATCAAAATAGAGGAAGTTTATTCTGTATGGAAATACAATATCATTGAGCAATTTGGCAAGTAAAAACTACAGCGGTGCTCTGAGGAAGGAATTAATTCTTTTATTCAAATGCCATTTAGATGTCTATTTAATTTGCATAAAATCAGGTATTCAGTTCAACAAGTACTGACATGGCAGGAATTCTGGTATTTTGTGACTATACAGTTTTAGCTCACCTGTTTAGCCAGGGTGAGCTTTTGCCATCACTTTGTGCCCGTCGTCCATCTGTCCATATAAACTTTTCATTCAAAGATATCCTCTGAAACTACTGGACCAATTGGAACCAAACAGGGCCACAATAGCCCTCGGGTGGTCCTTTATAAAAAGGGTGTTTTTCAGGTCCGTGCAATATCCAAGATGGCCATCAGCGGGAAACATAATTTGAACATTGGACCCTATGGGGAAGCACATTAAAAGATCTTCTATGATACTTCTATGCCACCAATCTTGGCCACAATAGTCCTTTGGTGGTCCCTTGCAAAAAGATTGTTTTTACGTCCGAGCTTTATCCTAGATGGCTGCCAGAATGAATTAGTTTTAACAATGGACCATATAGGATAACACATTCAAAGATCTATGAAACTCTTGAGCCAATTGTAAGCAAATTTGGCCAGAATAGTCCTTTGGTGTTTTTTTGGGGGGGGTTCAGATCTGGGCTCTATCAACTATGGCTGCCAGGAGGAAACATTGTTTTCACATTGGACCCTATGGGGAAAAAAACTTTCAAAGAACTTCTCTGATACTACTGAGCCAATTACAATAAAACTTTGCCACAATAGTTCATGGGTGATCCCCTGCAAAAAAGGTGTTTTTCATGTTCCGGGTATATGCAACATGGCCGCCAGTATTGGACCCTATGGGAGAGCACATTCAAAGAACATATCCTTTGAAACTGTTGAGCCAGTTATATCCAAACTTCGCCACAATATTCCTTGGGTGGTCCCCTGCAAAAAAAGGTGTTTTTCAGGTCTGCACTGTATCCAAAATGGCGGTCAGCAGGGAACTTAGTTTTTACATTTGACCCTATGGGAAAACACATTCAAAGATCTTCTCTGAAACTACTTAGCCAATGGAACCAAACTTGGTCAAGATAGTCTTTATGTGGACCTCTGAAAAGAAAACTGTTTTTATTCAGGTTCACACTTTCGAAGACAGCTGCCAGGAGGGAAAATAGTTTAACATTGGACCCCATGGGAAACACTAACAGAGGTCTTCTCCCCTTAAACTAATTAGGCATATAGTTTAAGTAACTATATATATGGGTTCTTTAACATAAATGTCTATGTTAATCAAGGGCCAGGTGAGCGATACAGGCTCTGTGTCTACACTTGTTATAGTTCAAATTTTTATGCACAGTACGCACATCCCAAAATTTTCGTCAAGAAGTTATCTGATCTCAGATTGTGTATATGCAGTAATGATTTGATATATTATCTGAAACTTTGGTATGATGATTTGTACCGTGTCTCCCCTTTTCAAATCTCAGTTCCGCCGTGCGCGGTCCCGGCTTATGAATAGGCCCACAGCATCCTATGAGCTTGGAGTATGAGTCTTCCTAACAGAGGACCCCGAGGGAGCCCCAGGATATAGAAATAGGACCTAGTATCTCCGGCTTGCGGGGTGCGACCCCTCCTAAACGGGGGCTGACCCTGAGGGTCCCGGGATATAGAAATATGACCCATTCCAAGGTTGTGCGGGATTAATAAATACACAACCCATCTTTTGGATGGGATGTAAACTCAGGTCCACGTGTTGGAAGAAATGCCACGCTTCCTGCACGTTAAAGAACCCTTGTAGCCATCTTTTTTGAGTGGTCCGTAGGTGATCGGCTACAAGGCTAAATTCTCCGCCCTTTTCGATTTCACCCTACTTTTCCAGTGGCAGTCAGAATTTCCCGTCCCATGACCCTTTCCATACCCCAAAGTGATTATTTATTAACAAACTTGTTCTCGCCTTGATATAGCTGAAATATTGCTGAGTAGACGTTAAACGATATTCAATCAATCAATCAAATCTCAGTTACCTTATCTATTTTCTATTTGCCAATAACTACCATCCGTTTCCCACGAACACATTTTTTTCTTTCTGACTATTTTTATTTTTGATTTTATTTTTTATTTTTTGAAGGTGTGTGAAAATATTGATATCTCGCATCTAACATAAGGGGACGACCATTTCATTCTGAGGGGGCCTGGCAGATTTTATAAATAAATATTCTGGCCTTGAAAACCAAGAAAATAAATAATCTGGCCTCATCCACCCAGAAAATGAAAAAAATAAATAATCAGTCCCCAAGTTCTTTAATACAGTATATAGATAATAAATAATCTCGCCGCGAAGCGGCGAAAAATAAATTTTCTGACCCGCAAAATGTTGAAAATAAATAATCTGACTCGACCAAAACTGCCAGCCCCCCTCAGAATCTTTTTTTGTTTCTTTCATTGATTTTTTCAGAGGAAGTAAATTTTTTATCCCAAGTATTTACCCCTAACAAGACCAGTGGATGGTGATCATTTGGACTGGCTAAGCAATGGTCATTGATGATCGATATCACATTATTTAAAGAATAATTTTCCGGGTGATTGATTTTCAATGAATTACCTGTATTAAATTCGTCCATTAAAATACACAAAAGTTATCAACAATGAGGTGAAAATGAAACGATTTTGGACATGGCTAGTTGTAATTGTGTTATTATTTCTGGCCAATCTGTTGTACCATTTCTTCAGATATTGGATCTGGGATTATGAATATATTCCATGGATCAAGGCTTTGTCGTACACAGTAAACCACAGGTCACAGATATATAAATACAAATCAATGTGACGATAAAAGTAAGTACGGATGTGATCACTTCTGATAGTAAAATTTTATGCAGAATTCAGGCAAAATTGACCCTAAAATGGCCAACACATTGAAACTCCTCTTTTTAAAAGGTTATGCCCGCCAGTGAAAGGGCTTTTTATCTCAACTCTGTCGAATGATAAGTCGGTCATAATGTCGTAATCACCGTCTGTATGTAGGTAACTCTTTTCTTGTGACGCATGCAACTTGCTTCGTCTGCAAAAGTGTAAGCGTACTTTCTCACCGGTGTGCAGAATTGTAAAAAACAACCTATTTTATTTCTACCTTGGTGGTTATTCCGTCACGGTCAGTAGTCATTGTGATTGGTCAGTTAGGTGTTGTGGATATTCTACCAAGTGGATACACAGCCAGAATGAATCCCCAGTAGTGTGTGTGTGGGG